>CABFWB010001073.1:167724-181786 GCA_902151455.1 Timema bartmani | reverse complement strand
CCCCCCCCCTCCTTTTTTAATAACACTCATGCATGCATACATACATCATTAAACTTTTATTAATATACAAGGTATACCAATAAAATGTATGCACATGTTATTACCATATATTTTAACAAGTAAAAAGGACAGACGCCATCATGTTGATGTGTTGGCTGTCATTAAGTTAAAGATCGACTTAAAAAGTTGTTAAATAAAATAACTCATGACATGAATTTTAATAACTACTTACACGGTAAAACATCAATATATTCAAACTAATCTGAATAAATAAAAGGGAGCAAGTCATGTCTATAAGAATAATAAAAACATTTCTCTACTGAGCCAGTGTGCCTGGTAAACTCGTATGTTTTAGTTACTAAAGCTCTCACAAAAAGTACTGTTTGCCTCTAAAATATTAGTTTATCCAACTATTTTTATCTCTCACACAAAAGCAAATAGATGCCATTCCAAATAACCTTTACATAATAGCTATGTCTTTATGGTAATAAGTTTTGTGAAGGTGTATTTCTGGCATAATTCAATATTTAAAAGCCACTTTTATCATTATTTTGTGCTAAAAAAGTGTTCCTGCCATTAATATTTCTCTAGATTATATGTAGTGACGTTATGTTATCTAATGACACTCAGTTGTATTTTAAGAGAGGGGACTGAATTGTATCCACTTGGAATGGTATCCATTCCGACAGTTTTGGAAAAACACTGCTTTTGTGAAAATTCTGAATTGTATCCACCTGAATTATATCCACAAAAACTGGAATGGTATCCATTCCGACAGTTTTGTAATAAACTGCTTTTGTGAAAAACCTGAATTATATCCACAAAAACTGGAATTGTATCCACTCGGAATGGTATCCATTCAGACAGTTTTAAAATATACACCTTTAAGAGAAAACCTGAATCATATCCACAAATGGCCGACTTGAGGTTTAACAGAAGGAACGTTTAACGTGAAAGCTTTGTCACACTTCTGGTAGAGGGCAGCAGGATGGAATCTTCTTCACTTACTACTTGTATACTAGAGTGCAGCCAAATCAGTATGTTAATTCAATCAAATTATTTAAATAAGTTTAAGTAATTATTTGAAATTCGTAGACTCCGTTAAAGCTGCCAACATTACATATAATATTAAAATTCCAACTAAACACATTGCTGTAATTAGTTTTTATTTTACTTAACATGTATTGTAGGGTAAGAGAAGTGCTGCAGAGGATATTTGTATCCTATATCAGCCAGTCCTGCTCGATTATACACTTTATGGCCAGGGGAACAGAAGTTAAACTTATGGGCATTAGGAGCAGCTTTTAGAAAGTATAAACAAATTGTTTGCAGTCAACATGAATAGCATTCCAAGCGGCCCTGCGCTAAAATATGACGACATTCATAAATACTACTGAAGCTATGTTTCTGCAGAAGCAGAAGTGTTGAGGTAAAGCATTAATTGTATTTATAACTGTATTATTAGTAAATTGAGTTAAATTATCAATGAATGAGTCGCTATTACCCCGCTTTGGTGGCCGCATGGTCTAAAGGTATCACTTTATTTATAGACTGGCTTGTTGATGGTGGAGAGACCAGGGTTCAAATCCCGGTCGGGTTTACTGAGGATGGTTTTTGCCTAAAAGGTTTCTCACTCCCCTTCCACGCAAATGCTGGTTGATTACCTCTAAAATTCTTCCTTATTCCTATCCCATTAGAGAAGTGTTTTCAAGCTAGCAGCCTACAGACCCCACATGTTTATAATACTTTTATATTACTGTGTAACCTGCAATCACATTTTATAACAGTGGCTAAAGTCTGTTGGCAAATAAAAGAAAAGATTGGTCTCTTTAAAATTATAGAAGTCTATACATGCTCTAAAATATATTGACCTGAAAAAAAAATCTTAAAATTTAAATGAGGTTGCGAATTAATGTTCTAGAATGCACTGCGATTTTTAAAGGCAATGAATACTTCATGTTTAAGAAAATACTTTTCCACTTTAGAAACAGCTGCGGATTTCTTTGTTGTATGTTGACTTCTTCGACCCAACAAATCTACCTATTGCTGCTTTGGTCAGTACTGGTTGATGCTTCGTTGTCGATGCACTAGATTCCGCCTCTGCCTTATTTGCTTGTTGTTGTTTTTTTGATTGTGCACAGCTTCTCAAGTAAGCTGTTCGTTATGTGCTTGTTGTCATCATGACACTCCCAAACTTTGCTGAATTCCTAGTATTTATGCCCATCTATCACCAAAATTTGTCCATACAGCAGTTCAACTGGTATATTGTGTGACCCTCATCGGCAAAGTTCTGTATTCATATCTGCAAAACACTTCTTGACCTTTGCTACATATGCCGCAATCTTCATGTCAGGATCACATTCTAGTTTAAAAAATTCTGTCATCAGCAGACTCATTTGTTGAATGCTGCTCTGCATGTACATGCTGACAAGCTTGTCCCAAATACCCTCGGCGTTAGTATACATCAATACCAAATCGGCAACTGGTTGACTCAATGCACTCGCCCATTGTCTCGCTTCCATTCCGTCAACATTTTCTGGTCTCTCATGGCCACTTCCACGAGATCAAGGCATTTTTGGGTTTTGTCTAGAATAGTCATCATTTCATACCCTTTGAAGTGTATATTTATTTGCCACTTCCACTTGGCCCATTTAAATGTGCCAACAAGCTTTTCAATCTTTATAAAATAAGCTCTGCAGTGTGTATTACTAACAAAATACTCCTGATGATTGCACTAAAACAAACAAAATGTCAGTAAACTGAAAAGCTTACTTTGTTGGTCATACAAACAAAGCTACACAAATAAAAACCAATCTACTTGTACATTCACAACAAGATTTTACCAACACTTCACACAGACATAAAACCACTTAAAGATACTATGTGCCAAATTTCACCAAAATCTAAGGTGTTGGGCCTTATCCCCTGAATGAACTGACATGGAATGATTTGGCAATTGCATTTCCAATGTTTCTACATCCAAGCCTTATGGACAAACAAAAGGAATAAACACAATGTAACCCTAGTTCACATACAAAGGTATGCATCAGACACTCAGGGCGGTATGCAAGAACGTTAGTGAATGCTTAATGGACTGATAGTATGGTTCTGAGCACACTATCACTCCACATTTTAACCTGTGATGATGCAAGCAAACCCACTTAGTGATGTTCTTGCATACGGCCCTCAGCCTCATAGGAGTGTCTCTGCACTTCTTGAGCCATGTTGAGTCCTTGGGCACTGGGGAGTGCTAGTTGCAGCAACTCACTTCAAACTTGTTTGTGGCTAAGGGATGGCTGGCTGGACACAATAGTTCAGGTTCCAGCATTCCCCACCCTAACTCACCCCTCTATCCCCAAGTAACTAGTCGATGATATTTGAAGATTGTTTGCGACTATACAATTTGTAAACATGTTTAAGGACTCAAGCTCTCAATGCGTGAAGCCATTTTAACCTGGGGTCTGGTGTATTCCTTGTGTGTGCCCTAGCTTAAAAATTCATTGCAATTATTAAATTAAGTTTCATAAAATATGCATGAATGTCAATATTAGTTTTGTACTTTATATTAGAAGTATAGAAAATTTGTTTTCATATCAAAGCACTTACTAAACTTTTGAGAACTGTTCCTCAGATTAATTTCACCAACCACACAAAGGTGATCCTATGCCCGCTCATGATGGCTGTCACTTACATCGACGCAGAGAAGAACTTCCGTACATTCCGCTACAGCACAATTGCTGAACAAGGTTGCTGTATGCAGCTAGGTACTAACTTAAAATACGCTTTGGATAAGATCCAATTGACAATCAGCAAACGTGAAAAGCAATGACCACACACAATTCATCTGTACAAAGAAAAGTTAAGTTTAAATCACAAAACTGTTTGTAGGAGGGAATGTTGATTATGAATTTAAGCTTTGAGCTATTTGATAATACAATAATAATTGCTGTGCACACTACAAATATTCAGAATATGTTGAAAATAATAACATTTCAAAGCAGTGATAAAACCTGCGCTATTTTGTGGTTTAAATCTTTTAGTGAGATTTTTATCAAATTCATTTCAATGTATCTAAGACTTTTGAAGTTATTTGGGTCAGAGAAAGTTTGTTTTCTGATGTATTTTCTTTAGTGTAATCATATCTAGTGAATTTAAAATGTCCTTTCACCAGCACCATTGATAGTAGAAAACATTCTTAACAAAACCTGAACATAAATTTATATCAAGTGCAATGAATTTTGCACAAATTATTTTTAATATCTGTTGGCTATAGATTGTAAAAAAAATATGACTTTGTAAGGCTGCTGTTATTCAAGTGATTCTTCAGTTTTACAGACCTACATATATTTTGAGCTAATATATACATGACTAGACAGCTCAAATACACATTTTACCAACAACAACAACAACAACAACAACAACAACAAAAAATCTTATATGAAACCCGAGCTAAGCTATTTGGCAGTAATTATAAAAATATATTCAAAAGGCAGCCATTACCTCTATCTCCATTGGATTGAGCGTAAAGTGTGAATTGGGTTGTTCTTTTGATTGTTCACTTTTATTTATTTCCTGCCCTCTAGTCTAATTTGGTTCTTACTGATACTCAAGTTGCTGTAAAAATACACTCGGTTTGGTTTTAAAGTAAACACATCAGTTGAATATGGTTTAGGGTTTAGTTATGCCTGCAGGGCTGTGGAGTCTTGAGTCGGTAAAAATGTACACACTCCAGCTTCAAAATAAAAACTTATTATATTACTACAATATATTGTAATTTATCATTTTGATCTTATACATTTTTATTCTGTAGGACCAATATTTGTAATTTGGATTGACAAATTTATTCAAATATAAATTCACAATGTCAAAGAAGCTTCTCTTGAAGTATTCTATATTAGAGAATTTTACTGCCATCATTTTTTATGACTAATTAGTATACTTTAGATATGACTACACAGCCCATGTATGCTATATAATTATGTTGGACCAAATCACTAATAGGAAGTAATATAGCTCTGAAAAAATTCTCCTTTAAAACTCAATTTATATTTTTCAATCTGAGACCTGACTTTTTTTTCTGATTCCAATATCCTTTATTCAAAGAATTCATTCTTATATAATGTTCCTTTTATTTTCAGTGCCTGAAATGTATCCATGTGTTAAATATTTGAATTCTGGCTCTTTTTCCTAGTTGATCTTGACATTGTTGCTCAAGCTTATTATTTTCTTCATTTTGGTATTGCTATATTAGCATGGTTAAAACTAGAGTTGAGGTCAAGTTGACTATTTTACAAACTCTACCTATAAATCTTGATCTCATATATTAAGATGAAATATAAATATGACAGAAAAGTAGAAAATAGAAATAGTAACTAAATGTTAACATTCTTTCTTACAAACCATTCATTATAACATTCATACATTCAGTTAAGTGTTAAAATAGGTATTCTTCTAGGATCTGGTTGTTAAGCTCATCCTAAAGCAATAATTGATTCTGAACCACCCATAAGCAGCAGTATTATAACTACTAAACAAATTTCACTTGAAAGATTGGAGAAAAAATTATTAAGAGATCCAGTGTCTAATTCTAAATTTTTTCAAATCTCAATTCCTTAAGGTTATTCGAGAAAATTTCTGTTTAGAGACGCAAATCCTTAAAAAAAAAAATTAAGGGAAATTTGTTTTATAACTCTAATACTGCTTATTGGTGGCTCAAAACCAATTATTATTATAGGATGAACTTAACAACCAGACCTCAGAATAGACACTTAACTGAAGGTATGAATGTTATAGTGAATAGGCTATAAAAAAAAATCGTTAAAATTTAGTTTCTATTTGGTATTTTCTATCATTCTTCTATATTTATATTTCTGCTATTGTTTGTAATTTTTGTAATTTTTTTCCAAGATTCAAATTTGTAAAATAGTGTATTCTCTTCAGCTCTAGTTATAGTGCATTCATTTTAACATTCATGCATTCAATTTAAGTGTTAAATTAATGTGATTTAGTGTTAGTTATTAAGTTTATACTATAATGATGGAGTTTAGTAACCAATAATCAGTATTACATTTTTAAAACACATTGTGATTTTTTTTACATCCATTACTTTTTCCATTCTATGGTCTGGATCTTTTTTTATTCAAGTCATATATTTTTCCACTATCAGCTTGCTAGGCCAGTCATAGCTTTGTATAGATTATAATCTAACTGAAGACTAGGACAGGCACTACATCTAGTTCCAGCCATTAACTTATCAATGTGAATGGGTAAACCCATATCTCACCAGTGATAAATAATTTTACGGTCATGCCAGGAATTGAACCTGGCACACTTAGCTCAGTAAGCGGACACTTTACTGACTGAGCTGTGTCGGGTACATTCTGATTCAAAATATTTTAAAAAACATACTTTTTAAATCTGAATTTAATATTTTTTAAATCATTGAATCTTGAATATTCTTAGGAATTCAAGGGTCCTCCCATTTATACTGAGAGCTCACAGTCAAATTATTGGAATAAATCATTCTTGAATAGAAAATATATACTTAGTTGTGTGTTTGTTTTGAAAACTGTTTGTGAAATCCTCCCTTGAAACAGTTTTGTGATTTGTCTCATCTCTGCCAACACCTTAACTGTGTGTGTCTGAATATGTTACAAGTGGGATGTGGGACTGATCAGGAACATGTGTGCCACGGGAATAACAATGCGATACAAATATTGGATGAGTAATAATAGTTTGTCCAATTTTTCTTGATGTGTCTGCACATTGTATTAATTTTGTGAATTACCTACAGATAAAGCCATTCCTCTGATGATTAAATTTATTTGCTATTTTGTGGTTTAGACGTTGTTTATTTTTATGTTCTTATTTTATTTTCATAACTGCCTAGAGAGTACATTTATTAACATTGAAAGAAGGACAGGCAGTTACAGTCCAAACACCTACTTTGATAATGTAAAAACAAAAGTTGCCATTTGGTAACATTTTTTTACTTAAAGTGTATTTTTGGTAGGTATAGTTCTCATTTGTGAAATTATTTTTTGAGTGTGATAAATGATGTTTTTGCTATTTAAAACTTTTATTTTGGTTTTAGCTGGCAAAGAATATAGCTTTTCTAACTAAACCAAAGTGTTAATTGTATTAAATTATAGCTGAAATGTTTTCAGCTCAGCCAGTACAGACATCATCTAGAATAAGTTGTGAGTATGGAAATGTTTCAATTATTGATACCCAAGATAGTTGGGAAATTGTAAAATATTTGTGAGAAATATGCACACACACACACACACATTCTTTATGACAATACATATAATATGCAAACTAGATTTCACTCACACATCAAAAGTCAAAATAAAGAATGAGGGGTTAATTAATACTTTAATTAAATTGAATCTGTGTTTTATTGAACATAGTTATTCATTAAGTTAATTATATAATTTTTTAATCTTTTTTTTTATATGACATAGCAAATATTGCTTCAACTTTTTGTTGTGGAAATCCAGATTTCGGCTACATACGCTGAATACCTCATAAGTATTGACAAAATGATATATTGGAGCTTAATGCAACCAAAGTTTAACATTGAAACACATATCATGACTGAACCAAATAAAAACTCCTGGGGATAATATTGATGGCTTAATTGAGCTGTGCTCATCTCAGGCTTCCATTATGATCATCTTGATTAGCTTATTTCTTTGTTATCTACCTGTTAAGACTCAGGTCACATTTTAAACCGAATGTTTTTATTCTTTTAAAGGTGTTCAAGAGTATCTTGAATGGTCTTACACTTATTTTCTATTTGTTGGGAAATAATTTGTATTCTCTTGACTAACAAACTTTTGCTTTACAATAATTATTGTTGGAGACCTACCTTAACATTTTCATTGTTATTAAAACAAGTTTAATATATTTATTAAGGATAAATAATTAAAACCATGCGTGTAAAAAGCTTCAAAAACTTCAACTTCAAATATTCACTGGCTTTAACTTGGCTTAAAATCAACCAGTTTTGATCTTCACAGCCGTGCTGATAAAAATATTGATCCCTAAAATATACATTTATGTTTACTTTTTGTCATTCGTTGGTGTTGTGTACACTGAGTTCAATCCTGAAATTTAACGCACTTGCCTTGCTCGCTTCCACTGGTGCAGCTTATCATGTAAGGTCATAGTTAATGTTCACTCGACAAAAAATCTCTATTAATTAATTTTATAGCAATTAAAATATTATAAATGATCCACAACAATGTTTATTTTAGAAGAAAATCTTGTTAACCCTTTTGCTGCGTATTTAATTTTTACTTCTTACCTTCAGAAGTGTTAATTATAAGTCTAAAATTCAAAATCTGAAAATTTGCACGATGATAATTATTATGATTAAATAATGTGATTTTCAACTAGTAATGTATTTTAAATATGAAATTTAGCACTACGTTGTCTATAAATCGCATATATATTTTATGTCGATAAAATTTATGTGTCACATTTTACCCAAATACAGTGTTGTTCTGCTATCAGAACCATTCTTTATTTTACTTGCAACCCACAATAGTCTCAAACCAATCGCTAATTGAGGATGTGACAGGCCTAATATTGACCTCATATAGGCCTTATGTAATAAAACTAAAACTTTTGAAAATTAGGTTACATCAACACAACTTTGAAAATTTTGTGCTACATTGATGCTTTCCTCAGTGTAGTCTATAAGATCATGTATCTGTGTTAGGCATGATTTCAAAATAGGAATCAGGTAAAGAACAAAAATAAAATAGTAATTAGAATAAATAAAATAAATTTTAAAACTCACTAAATTATTTAAATTTTCAATTGCCATACTAACCAAATATTATATTTACTACACTTCTCATGGCACAAATTCATCAATCATAAATTTAATGTTACTAACACAGTAGAATAACTGGGTAAATATTACATATACTACATTAATAAATCCCTCAACAATGTTTTCTGCCTCATAAATGTTGCACATGTGCTACAAATAGTGAAATGCGGAAGTAAACAAGCGCTACTATTGTTAAGATTTATCAGCTGGTAATTGACAGTTCTCAAAACTAGCACCAGATGTCAGAGGCGCACGAGCATGCTAGTATGAAAAATTCAGCGTTCTAACACTCTTGTGGCTATTTCCGACTGTTGCAGCAAAGGTAGATAAAGTTTACACGTCGTGGGGTAAAGTCGATTTCCACAGTCAATGGCTATAATGCTGAGATCGGATATATCCGATTGACGCAGCAAAAGGGTTAAGGAAGAGAACAAATAATATCCAGCAATACTCTAACATATAAAAAATATATATCTATTTGTATGTTCTTGTATGGAGGGTTTGGCTGCAGTCACTGTTTTTACTGCGTTAACTTTTCAAATGCTGCCTAATCTCCTTTGAGAAACATCTAGTTCATACCTTTATGGTGTTCACATTTCTTAGACTTTACACTGTGTAATGGAGATGAGGTATGAGTTTATTGCCTCTGGCACCAATGATCAACCTAAAACTGTTAAAATTCAAATTTTAATTTTATCCATGAATTCAAATATCAAAGTTGTTTTTTTTTACTTATGATTTTTGTGTAGTCTGAAATTGTGATATCTAGGAATTGAGTTTAAAACTATGCTTAATAAAATACTTTTAACTCTTATAAATACTCAGTTTTGTATAAAATTGAGGTGGTCCAGTGGCTAAATAATTTCATAGTAAAGGAAATTGATAGAACTAAAGAAAAGGGAAAAATAAACTGCCAAGAGTAAATTTGATGAAGAAAGCCCACCTAGGGAAAGAGTAAAAATGTGTGAAGAATCCAATGCACAAAGGTGACATCTTCTTTCTTCTGTCTTCTATAGTAGAAATAGTCACACACACATTTTAACACAAATAGAGTAATATTTTGGCACTATTACCCAAAACCTTCTTCGTTCACCCCCAAGAGTTACTTTTAAATGGCCACCCAATTTCCACAATATTCTAGTCCATCCCAAACTTCCTGACCCCAAGAGAATCCGAAAAGAAAAACCCACTACCAAAGGTTCATACCCCTCCGGTAGCACTCGTTGCAGCACATGTGGAATCCACCTACCAGCTACATCCTTCAACAGCAAAGTAACCAAATTGGAATACAAAATCCCTGGTTATTACAATTGCAAAACAAATAACTTTATAGATAAACTACAGTGCAAATCATGTGATGCAGAGTATATAGGCCTTACTACAGGTTCTCTCAGACAGCGAATGAACAATTATCGTTCTGACACAAACCACAAAGATCTAGACAAGCCTGTACCCATTCATGCTGGTACCCACAACCAGGACTTTCAAACCTGCTACACCAAAATATTAAGAGCATTTTCCAATCAGTGCAACACTTCTCAACTTAGACAGTGGGAACTGGCCCACCAATGGATTACCACCAGGCCTCAACAGAAGATAGTTTCTTTCTTTCTATTAGATTATAATTTTTTCAAATTATTTAAAATATTTTTATTATTTTGAAATATCATTTTTATTATTATTATTTTAAATAGGGGTCTATAAATACTAACCATAGCTAAGGAATTTATCTTTACTCCCAAAAACAGTTGGCACAATGTGTTTCTAACAGTTCTTTAAATTCAAAATGGAGTAATCCAGTGTTTGTGTTATTTGTACTCTCTACTTTGTGTTTGATAAAGGCAACAGTGCCGAAATATTATTCTATTTGAGTTAAAATGTGTGTGTGACTATTTCTACTATAGAAGACAGAAGGAAGATGATGTCACCTTTGTGCATTGGATTCTTCCCACATTTTTCCTCTTTCCCTTGGTCGGCTTTCTTCATTAAATTTACTCTTAGTTGTTTATTTTTACTTTTTCTTTAGTTTTATCAATCTCCTTTACTATAAAATACTCAGTTTTGTGGTCATGAAATAATTGTTCACGCACCAAATTAAATGGTTATATATAGTCACAAAATATGTAATTAAATTTGTATAATATTTAAGAACTTCTTATTTTCTACTTATTTTACTTAACTAAATAATAATTACCAGAGTAGGCCTTTCCTAAATTAATTTGCTTGGTAACCAAACCTTAAATGTATTTTGTATATAGCTCTTGTAGAATAAACATATAAATGCAGTAGTATTGTATTTTATAGAAAGCATTTTTACTGTGCTTGAGAATTTGAAAAACTAACACAAATTTATACTATAGCTTAAGGCTGGGCCGATCTTGATCACCTATCCGACATTAGCACAAGCAGTTAAACTGATTGAACAACTGTCGTTTAATGTTGACGCCAATCATTGATCTGCACTTAAATGCCCAATCACTGGAGATTATTGTTGTGCTGGCATGCAGCCTTAGCAGCCTCTTTAAAAAATTTCACTAAAGTTATTCTCTGGAGTGAAAAATTAAAACCTCAAAGCAGGATCTTTTTTCTCCTAATAACTTAGTTCTAATTATGTATTAACATTTTGCAATAATATTAGCAATTTGTCATGGTTAAATATTCTTGTTTTAAGCTTACAACACTTATCTAATTTTTACCTTTGTGCCATTTAATGGATGGCACTTTTTTTCTCTCTCACATACTTTTAGAAGTAAGTTTTGTTTTTTATCAGGGTTGTATCAGAATAGTCCAAGGCTCCCTAGTCGGACCCTTGAGTTTTAGACTTGATGCATTCTTAATGATTTTACACTTCTCTAGCTAATCATAGCAAAAACTGCATCAAACTATCCAAACGGCAACAACCTTATTTAAAATGGTGGAAAACGTGTCATTGCTCAAGCAGACAAAATGATAATACTAAAACAATTGACAGTCACAGTGAGAACAGCTCATGGCTGGTAGCCTTCGAATCCATGGTGACACAGTTAAGTGTCACTTCTGATGTGGGGTGTGTTTGTTAAGTTCATCCTATAATTATAATCAGTTCTAAACTACCAATAAGCAATATTAGAGCCCTTACACACATTTTACTTGAAAAATTGATCGTAAAAAACTGTTTAGGGATTTAATTCTTAAATCTGAAATTTTCTTGGATCTCTAATATTCTTAAGGATTCGTCTCGCCTCCCCATTTAGGATTAAGTCCAAATTCATTTTGGTTACTCATACACAAAGAGAATAAAACACTTTCAGGTATAAAAAGCTTTATTAAAATTTTAAATTTATCAAAGGGAAAATACTTTCAAATTAATATAATAATAATTTTCCTAGTCATGATGATTGATTGTAATATTCTAACAAACTTCTATGTCTGAGAGCTATGTCATTAAATAAATATGACAATTGTGGGAAACAAAGAACAAAAAATTTAAAAAACATGAACCTTTATTTAATGACATGACAGGTTTAATGCACTTTATTTCTTGAATAATAATTCTAAAATTCAAATACCTTAGCTAAACTGTTTAGTATGTGCTGTTGCATTTTTCATAGGGTTAGATTTTTGTAATAAATATACTGCAGTTTTTGGTAAATCACATGTAAAACTAGCAGTAATGGCTAATTACAGTAGAATCTGGTTTTTCCAGGGTAATTGAGGGGAGAGGAAGCACAGATAATACAAAAAATCCATTTTCCCCTGTAAATATATTATAAACGTAATGAATTAATGAAAGCAGTCCTTTATTCGTTTGTTTTCTCTCTGAGGGATGTACTAATTGCCGTTACTTTTCAGTGCATGCATTCATTGGGTTTGTAAAGTGACATCCTGCTTCTCCCAATTTGTAAGGTCAGCACACATTCCTCAGCCTTCAGTGCCTTGACTACTGACCCGAGATAAGCTCCGCCTCTCCTTCTTCCTCTACCTCCCCATCACACGGAGTGATTGCCGCGCCTGCGCACTGGGTGGCAATAACACTAGAATGCATTCAGACCCTGGTGTATTGTTTGTGACATGTTTAAATATAACCACGGTTGATTCTACTGTAATTTTATTTTCTGTATAAAATCCAAACAATGTATTTCAAGAAATTTTCAAATTATAGATTGTTATTCTTTTAATATTCATAATGTTCCCTTAATTTCCTATTGTTATTGACACATTTTTGCTGTCATTGCTGAAAGGGGGAAGCATGGTTGGTTACTAATGAACTAAATCTGGGATATCAAACTTGTGGGCCGAATTCATGATTCTCTGTGGCCCAATTCGTATTTTTATAGTTGTAGGAATACACCATTTGAGATTGACATTTGGAAATTGTTCATTATTTGGTGAAATTAGCACGTGAGAGTGAAGTTGCCTCGGTCTCTCTACCTGCCAGTGGTAAATATTTTTCCCCTCATCTAGCCCTGGCATAGTCTGAGGACTATATTGCAGCTTAGAGACGAGGGTCCAGTGGTAAATAACAATAGTTTGGGTTTACGGTGTTTTATGTAGTTATGATTGTGTTTAAATTGAGCTTAAAACAAGAATTAATTATGTGTACTTGAGTGTAATTATTAATGTTGATAATATTGTTAATAGTTCCCTTTGTTTAAACTTCATTTATTGATTTTTCTTCATTCGGATGGGATTCTAAAGAAGAATGTTTTTGATATATTAGTAGTTTTTATAAATGTAAATACTAGTATAACTAGCTGAATATTCTGTTTTGACACTGTTTATATAGTAATATAACCAATATTTAAGGGCTAACCAAAATGATGGGGAAAAGATGTACAGTTGCGTTGCACAATAATAGCCACTAAAATACAAAAATAAACTAATGGGAAACCATTATTTTCCAAAAGATCTAGAAATTCACAAAAAAAAATTTCACCTTTTAGGAGGGATGGGGAGTAGAATTTGGATTATTAACGAGATATTAAATCTGAACTTCTCAACTTGAGTTAAAAACAAAAGCTAAAATTGATTGCTATACCTTACTTAAAATTACGTAATGAATGTATTACTGTTCACATGAAAATGTGTTTCAATCAAGATCAGTTGGGTGCCAAATAAGACCTGATAAACAAATTATGGGTGATGTGATCACACAAGATACTTGACAAACGAGTGGAGACTGCTCAGACTCAAGCATTTGCCAAAATAGTATACAATCTCTCAATGAAAATCAATCTA
>CABFWB010001073.1:152531-167592 GCA_902151455.1 Timema bartmani | reverse complement strand
TAAAAAAAAAAAAAAAAAAAAAAAAAAAAATTAAAAATGAAACTCTACGTTCAAAAATGATTTAAGTTTGACCATTTAGTCAAAAGTAAATCCCTTAAAATTCAGACTTCAAATTCATATTTGTATTCTGCAGATTAAAAAAATCAGTAAAACTGAGTCATTGCTACTAGTGAAATTACTGTAACTTTTTACAAGTAAACAGGTGAATATGTTGCTTGACAGAAGAAAAAAAGTTAGTTGGACGAGTGAAGAAATTTCAGTAGCTCTAACATTGCGATATTTAGGAAAACAAACCTATTTGTATCTAAGAGATAAACTTTTCTATCCACTACCAGACTTATCATCTCTACAAAAATAGGTGTCTTATCTTGTAATACAACAAGGCTTAATAAGTAGTTCTGTGGGGTAACAACATTTTGACTTCGGGAAAAAACAATTTCCTGCGGGAACTGGACAGGAAACTGGAAAAAATAATTTTCTACAGTAGAATTATGTATATTTTTCACATTTGTAATTTTAGCCTAAACTTAGCTTTCACAGTCATTCCAATAAAAAACTAATAATATAGTTTCAATTGAGTTAAATATAGTGGCAGATGTCAAAAATAGTTTGAATATTCAGAAAAAAAGCCCAAAACTCTGATTTGGCTGCAGTTATTGGTATGAACAAAAATTTGCCTTATGTAATCATGTAAATAAAAAGAATTAAAGGAAAAAATTTTACCAAGTCAATATTTATATAATAATTTATTTTTAAACTAAGTTTTCCGAATAAAAAAATTAATAATTTTTCTAACAAGTGTTGAATAAGATTTTTGATATAATGTGAATAAAAAAACTAGGTCTAATGCAACTAATATAATTGTGTTGTTTTAGTCAAGCATTTTTGGTATAAGTATCATTAAATTCTAAAAATATATTTTAAGATTGACTATAAAAGTTCTTAAATAAAAAATTTACACCATGAATTTTAGTAAATACTTACAAGGTAAAATATCAGAATATTTAAACAAATCTGAATAAATACATTTGAGCCACAATCTTGTTCATAAGATTAACAAAAATGTTTTTGGCTGAGCCAGTGTCTGGTTACCTTAAAGGCCATTACACATTGGGCATAGCGGGTGTCGGCGGATGTAGTCTTTATCCACGATGCTCGTTATGTACAATTCACACCGCCAGGCTATATAGTTTGTATAGCAACCCCACGACTTTCTCTGTGTCAGTATGATTCAAGATGTCCTCCTCTGAAGTGCCGTGGTGTGAGCGTGGGTTTTTAACCAGTGTGCCTTGATTCAATGAAGACTCCAGCAATAGCGATGATGAACTGGCATTTTTGTACTTGTCAACAAAAAGAACTAAGTGGAGTCACCCAATAAATAAGAGGGATTCGGTTGTTGAATACTACACACTGAGTGACCTCTAACTGAATGATGACAGATTTAAAACATTTTTGACTAAGTAAAGACAAATTTGAAGTTCTGGGATTCATTGACACATGGTTTTCGATGTATTGCAGTACAGATGACTGCTGTGGGAGTCAGTACATGGTTTCAAGGCGGCTAGTGCGCGTGCATCGGCAGAAACATGGAGGCTATATATATATATATTATTTTTTTTAATTGCTCGCCAGATGTATGCTTGCTATACACAGCGTACATAGCGCTAGTCGGCGATTCTGGTGTAAACTGTCCCATTTACTAAGCTGGTGTACAATATTTTGCAAGATAGCTACAGTAGCATTACCACTTCTTTGGTGCTGACAGACAGCTATGAAAAGTTACCAGACCAAATTATGCATCCCTACGCCGAACCATATGATCTGCATAAACAAATGTTTAGCAGCTGTCACTTTTGACAGAAATTTAAATCTACACAAGAAACATATATGACAGTTTTATTTATTTTTATGTTTATTGTTGACCTTGATGTTGATGTTAGGCCTAGTATTAATTATTAATTTTTTCTACAATATTGAACATTTAAAAAAAATTAGCATTTAAATCTATATTTTTATTATTATTATTAAATAATTTTTTTTAAATCTATAAATAATTATTTGTTAGTATTATTATTATTAACACTATAAATGTGAAAAATCTGGACATGTTGTATTACACAGAGAAAAAAAACTGTCTTAAATCTTTTAATACTATTACAACAAATAAGTAATATTTGTTATGAACTGGCTTGTACCTTTTAAGTGTTTTCCAACGGTGTCACAAGAACTTCTTCTACATCATCATATTTGTCGTCATCTTCAGCCAGGTTATTGATGATAGATGGGTGGGTCTCACTTGCATCTATTTTCATCTTCCGGTCCTAAACTTCGTTAATAAGTTTCTCGCAATGGTCAATTTAACAGACAAAAATCAATATCCTGGAAAATATGTCTAGGCTTATAAAATAAAAAATACACTGTAGGATCTACTGACAAATCAAAAGATATCCTAATTTAAAGAATCTATTTCAGAATCGCTACTCTTAAACAGTTTTAAAGTCTCTAATTAACTTATAGCTTGAAGTCTTAGCCTGGTATTTATTTAATCAACACTGTAGAAAAATTCACTAATATTTTTATTGCACTTCACAGATTTTTTTGGAAGACTATAAAAATCCTAGAACTTGAGTACTAACCTAGAGGTCAACACAACACAATCTTGTGGTTAGGATATATTTTAGTCTTGATACACAGACTTGAATTTTCAAATAGATATATTGATCACTGAGAAACACTTGCTATTTTTTTTATCACACGCTTCAATATTATATTGAATGAATAATTATTTCAAGATCATTAGAAAACTGTTTATTTCGCAACAATAACACGCTCACACACCGAACTAATATTCACAAAAGAACACACAAATTACTAAAGTAGCCGAATTAATATTTAAAAAAAACACTATTATTAAAATTTGTAATGAAATTATTAACCGTAACTTACACAACTAGATACTCAACTATAAAATATTTTGTTCGCTTAAACTTGTAGACACAAGCATTTGGTTTTATTAACTGTATTTTATACGATAACTCACTGTTATAATGTATATTTAAAATTGTTAGATTTTGGTTATGAGAATAATTGTTGGTAAGCAAGAGCTTGTTAAAAGTAGCCTTAGATGCAAAAAAACAAATATGGCCACTGAATAGAAGCTATGCTGCCAGTTGATGTAGGCGACCTTGTTGCCAGTTGGATGCCAAATGGTATTAATGCTCATGTTTACCAAATTTAAGCTTTATATTATTTCACAAACATTTTGTATGTCTTTTACTCTATTATCACAAAACAGATATGTGAGGCTGGTTATAAAAATATAAATAACTTAATATAATACCATTAAATGTATACTTTCACACTCTCTTTAACCTGTAATTGCCACAAGAGTTAAAAGAAATACTAGAATGAATTTACTAGACTTTTTTTTCTTAAATTTGATTATGGAAAATACAATCCTTAGGTAAGTATTGTTAAAAGTGTTAATAGTAGTAATACTTAGCAAATAATAATTATTTCCAAATATGTTGACAAAAATGACTTTTAGACAATGTTGGCATTACTGATAGCATCTGCTAGCTGTCGTGTAAAACCAAAGAAGTGGTAAATGACCTGTAGCGTATGCATGCTATGCCCGGTGTATAATGGCCTTGTTTTAGTTACTAAAGTTATCTCAAAAAGTGTTTTTGGACTTCTAAAATATAAACTTATCCAACTATTATTATCTATGACATAAAATCAAATGGTTGCCATAAAAATAAAAATATTTACATAAGACATGTCTTTATGCAAATAATTGTTGTTACAAAGAACTGGTCTACTGGCACAGATTTATCTGATTGCCAAACCCTTCCTTCACCTCTGACAAGACGTGTATTAATCACAACTTGTGAATGTGAGGAATGCCAGGCCTCCACCGTGGTTCAGATTCCACGTAAAACTGTAGGTCCTCCATTTCATCTCACAATCACCCTACCATTGCACATTAGCGTAAGTGCGTATAACCCGAACGGGTAGTAAGATGCGGTGATGATAATAATAATCAAAACACTACAAAATAAAGCTAATATTAAGCATCAACAGTTGTACCTGAACACGTATAAAGATTTTCAGAAGATATTATAAACATTGTTTATTAGTGTTTAGCCCTTTCGGCGATTGAGAGAACTTTTTTTTTTTTTTCCTTACCCGCCTCAGTGGCGTAGTTGNGGACGGGGAGATCGAGGTTCGAATCTCGGTCGGGTGAACTGGGGGTGTTTTTTCCTAAATGGTTTTCCACTCTCCCTCCATGCAAATGCGGGTTCACTTCCTCTATTCAACCTTCCTAATCCATTAGCATAATTAGTACTTATGCGTATAACCCGAACGGGTAGTAAGGCGCGGTGCTAAATAATAATTTTTTTTTCTTGGCAAGTGAATCCAAGCTAGTGTAACATAGCGACAAGACATTGAACAAAGTTTTGGAAGTGATGTAGAAAGCTTTGGAAAAAGGACGCTAGTTTCTCACCACTTGTTTTAAATGTAAATACTTTGGCTATATTTAATATTTCATTGTGTAATTAGTGCGTTTGGGTTTCACGGACTTTTAATTTTCAATTTTTAATTCTTGTTCTTCTTGGTTGATTTAAATTTTTGACAAAGGCAAGGTTTTATCTATGGATATTTCGAACATTTTTTAAATGTGTGAGAACTCGTGACCTGTAAAGGCAGAGGCTCTATGTTGTTTTGGTGAAGAAATAAAATTTGAAGGGGGTTTCGTTCCGCCAAAAATGGTAATTTAAAGGGTAATATTCACCCATCGAAAGTGTGTAATACCACCATGGAAAGCCCCGGGTTTAATTTGGTTTGGCCTATTAAAACTAAGATTCTGATATTTCACAAAATTAATATCTAGGTCAATATTTCGACAAATCATACGACTTCAAGATTTTCAACTTTTACATCTCATTTTATCACCTGCATCTTACATCTTCAAACTTATTAAACATGGTTTTCAAGTATAAAACAACATTCTTTCTCGACGTAAATATTAACTTTTAACAAAATCAAGACTGTTAACGTTTACATTATATTATGTAAGATTGAGACGATTGTCCTTTGTTTTGTGGTTAATTTAAGTTTTATATAATGTGGAGTGTATTGTAGCACGAGCTGTTGGCGCAGTTTGACTTGAAACTTTCGCGCTTCAGCAACTGTAAAAACAGATGGCTTAATCTCGGCCATGTGTTTTAAGTTAATTAAGTTTCTTGAATTTGTGCGTGTGCGATGGTAAGGTTTGTTCTCTGAGTCAGCGTCAATCTCGAGTAGATAACTCTGGAGAAGAAATAGGAAACTACGGACATAAGCCATGTCAAAAGCTAAGTCATGATCATACAGAACAATTTAATATTTATTATAGAAGTGTTAAATGTAAAGATAATAACAAGATTTTTATTTATTTGTACTAAACTCTAATTGTTGAGCTAATAATAAGGGAAAAGACATTCCATAATTTTTTATTATTATTATAATTCTAACTTAAATCTAAAATGTTTAAGGAATATTATTACAGGGAGTTAAACTGTTCCGAGTGACAGGAGGCTATATAAATATATTCTTATATTCTGAAACTTGTAAAATTTAGTATTTTATTAGCGGTGTGCTCCTAAGGAGGATGTTTGATTTTTAAAAGGAAATGAAATAATACAAGCATTTACAAATACATACCATATTTTTTGTTGTATTATTTTATTCGTTGTTGATCTGATTAATACAGTGTTAATTTTTTTTTAATATATTGTTGATACTATTGTCGGTGACTCATCATCATTTAGGCAACTCTAGATGTTATGCAATAATGTCATCCAAGATGGTGTTGAGTGTTGACCTTGTCTGGTCATGAACTCCCGGCATTCCGAGAAGGTTTCCAGAGGTAAGACCAATGTCTATGGAGCTACCCAATGTTCCCGAGGTTATAATAGTTTCGTGCTTATCCAATATTTATTAACTTTGTTAAGTCATGTCCAGCTACTTAACTGAAGGTAAGATTAATTTCGATTCAATGAATTAATAATATTTTCCAAGGGAATTAAATAAAAATGTGACTTTGATGGATGGTACCTAATTGTAATTTTTTTATATTTTTCCCCGAAAAATCCCGGTAAATATAAATTCCCCCGCCCGAATTTTGTGAACAACCACTTTCCCGAAGTTCGGGATCCCGCACAGCCCTAATAATAAAGGATGTAATGCTATTTCTCAAAATTCTGAGTGAGGATAAACAAACACATGAAAAATCTGTACTCCAAATGATGTAGTCAAAATTAGAAAGATTTATGAATATGACCAGATTTTGGGCCCATGTATACAAATGCTAGTGATAATAATCAGATGTTTGTTTTTAAACAGAAACAACCAGTTTTTGTCAATTTTTATTGTAAAATGACATCAGAAATATTGAATTAAATAATGAAAGGTCTTAATACAGCTGGTAATTTTGTAATAGCATGTGTCTGATATGGAAGGAAGCAATGTAGGCTTATGGAAACAGCTGGAAATAACAATTGGTTCCCAAATAAGGAAGATCTATTTCTTCATTGACACTCAACATCTTCTCAAACCTATTCAAAACTGGTTATTTGATTCAGGATTTTATCTTTCCAATACAATACAAGTTAACAAAACTCCTCTAGATGATTTGCTTGTTTTTAACGACCATGAATTTTAGGTTTGCCACAAACTAAAGAACATTCTTGTTAAGTGTCAAGTAGCTCAAGGACAAAATATTTGTTTAGCTGCTCAAATTCTGTCTAATTCAACAGTAAAAGCTCTTGCACATTATAAACCTGGTAAAAACAAAGGAGCAGCAATAAATCTAGCTAATTTCATGATCATAGTTAACGATTGGTTTGACCTAATGCCAAAATAACAGTGCGCATTTGGTCTTTATGAAGATGGATTAAATAGTAGGGGAAATTTGATGCATTGGCAATAAAACCTTGCAACCATTTCATAAGGGTATAATGCTGTCAATTAATTCAGTCAAATCTCTTAAAGGATGTAAGGGATTTGAATAACATGACATACATTCTAACACATCGACTCAATCAAGACAGTCTTGACAACTTTTTTTCCACATATTCGAACTAGAGACGGTTTGAATGAATATCGAACATTACTGAATGCTCTTTACCACCTAAGAATGATTGTGATAGGGAAAAATCGAGGCATAATTCAGAGAAATGTAAATTCTTCATATTAATAACAAAGAAGCATATTATGTTGTATCCAAAATGCTTCACCAGACAGGAGTCAAACCAGCTACATCCCTTGAAAAAAACAATCTTAAAGGCAGTGAAATTCTTTTAGGTTGTAACTAAACCTCTAGGTCCAGTTGCTGTATGTAGTAATACTATGAGCCACGATGGGTGCTATTTGTAACAAGACTCCTTCGGTGAGCTCTACGAATACTAATAACTTTTCCATATTATAATTCAGCATGTCGATAGTTTATTTTCACAAAATTTAAATTACAGTTGAAACACTTTTATCAAACATGTATATAGTATACATGCTACACATTAAATACACATAGTATGCACACATATCCGTGCATAGTGTTTCGATCGTTCGAAACACGTCGACTCACTTCGACATTTTAACAAAGAAGATAAGAGTCCTTTACAAAACTAGCGTCTTGCTAAGCTTGGGTCTGTCTACCCCGTAGCTATTCAACTCTCGGACCCAGATCACTACTTAATTTCTTTCCATCGACCAATGGGGTTATTCTATATGAGCGCGAAAACTAAAAATAGACACGGCTTTACTCTGCACCTATTCTTAAATAATACGTAATACAACCCGGAAATAAACCATGCTTCTAACACGTGCAGCTAAATAAAAGAAAAAGAGAAACATGGCTGTCCTTTGGAAAAGATGAGTTTAATTTAAATTAACTGAAAAGAAGAATTATGAAAATATTTACTTTAAAATATGATTTTAAATATTAATACAGACTGAAAAATCAATATCATTACAAGGTGTTAGTCAAAACTCCGAAGTAAGCCTAAATGAAAGTGCAATTTCACTTAATACAGTTTGGCTAGCAAAAAGCTACAAAAAGAAATTGCCCTTTTCATGGACTTCATCTGTAAGAGAATCAAGACAGAAAACAATTATTATTCTTTCTGAACTAATAAAACCTACTTTATGTTTGGATATTGGTGTGCAGTGTGAAAGAGAATTTCAAAAGTATCATGGAGAGAACACGATAGATAAACACCTAGACATGATAAAACTTTTGACCAATAAACTATAGGCTTTGTTCCCTACTTTTCCCAGGAATGTGATTAAGACATTTAAATGAGAACTATTATTAGAATGAAACATGCCTATGTCGAGTACATGCGGTTCAACTCAACCTCCACCAGGGTACACCACTTGACGGTGAGATCAAGATTGAGTAGGAGAGGCTAGGCGGCACCCGCTAGGTAGGCAACTTGTATTTCGCATCACTACCTCAATAGAAAGTGTTAGGGTGAGAGGAGAAGAATGTAAGAAATTAAAGGAGGAAGGATAGAGGAAGATGGAAGCATTATACTAAATTGACCCAGCCACAGACTGGAAACAGTTGATGATAATGATTTAATGCGACCCGTTCATTATTTTCAATGTTTAATATGACCTTAATGTTCAAACGAGCTTGACATACCTGGATTAAACAATCTTTATTACAGTTGGGTCGAATCTACTATTTTATGAATCCAAATTTCCAATTAACCTATGAATCTCAAATCTGAATCTTGAAAAAAAATTATGAAGATAAGAGGAAGAAAAAATATAATAGTCAGTACAAATAGTAATTAATTGTTAATATTATTTCGTATAATCCCATCTGTAGTTATAATTGGTTCTGAACCAGTAAAACTTGCAGCACACCAAATCAGAATGGAACGCGTCATAAATTATTGATTACATGCATTTCAATGGAGGCTTGCGCACTTTATCGGAAACGCTACGTCCGAACGGAACAAATTGGTTTGCCATGGACGGAATATCTTGACTGATTCCGAAGCTATATACCTGTTGGTTTTCGCTTCCTCTTCGCTGGTGATTAAGTTTTAGATTTAGTTAAACATGTCTTTGGATGAAAAATTTTTCCATTTGGTTCATCTATACCCTGTGATTTATGACATTGGTAACAACCATTATTATGACAGTGCTATGATGGAAAATGCGTGGGTGGAAATTTTAAAGGAAACTCATAAGTAAATGTCACACTTTGTTAACGTGATGTCCATCTTTTATTCACTATGAATTAATACTTTAAATTAAATGACATTATGAATTATCTTGATTAAAATCTATTCCATTTAGTGGAGGTAGTAAGTGTTTTAAAATTTCAGTGTTAATTTATTGGAGGCTTTGGCCAGCTGGTCAGCTTCATAACACTTTAATTATTTTATGTCTTTTTATTTTAATAAATTCCTTTGCATTGAGAGTAGTAGGTGTTCCACACACGCATTTGCTATTTTCTTGAAATAGTGTTATTACAACTGTAACCATAAATAAGTAGAAATAACACACACACACTCTTCACTGCTTCTATCACTCAACATCATTTCAAATATATGTACCCTTTTTTGGCTGCTTCCTACCGACTGACAAAAATTCCGAACAAGTGTGCGGACAAAACTAGTTTCGATTTCGAGTGATCCGATTAGGTGTGTGGCAAGCTTTATAGACTGTAATAGAGCTCTAAAACAAATTTCAATTGAAAAAAAATTAATTATTTTTTTAAATGATTTGAGTCTTAAATATGAAATTATCTTGAATATCCTTAAGGATTCAAGGACTCATTCCTAATTTCTATCCATCCTAGAATTCATGAGAAGGTTATTCAGTACTTCACATGGATACTGCTGGAGTAGGAATTGTTGAGACAAAAAACTTTGGTGGTTTCACAAGACAATTTGAAATAAGATCTTGGATCTGTTTATTCACTCTTAAATAAAACATGTAAATCAGCTGCTTCGATTTAGTGTCGCAAATCATCATGAGTTGACACACATTTCTGCAACAGTGCTAGTTGCTGCACCACTCAAACAAATGTTTTTAACACTCGATGAAATTGGGAATCAACCCCTCCTTCCACACTCCCCCAGTCAAAATGCTAAAACTCTGCGTATGAATATGAATACAATTTTTAGAAGAAAAACATCACAGCATACTAAAGCCAATACGATATATTTTCACATGAAAAGCTGGCAGTCTTCACAACTGAAACAAATTAGGTATTTATATAATGTATTGTGTTTGCCCCGATCCAGATTGAAGATGATTAATAGTAAGCCTGTGTGAATCCTTAGTATTAAATTACTAATCAAGGCTGAATTGAATCTCATGCTGTAAAAAGATTTCAATTCTAATTAATTCTTATCAAATCTCATGGAAATTTTATTTTAATAATAATTTCATAACCGAATCAAATAATTTATTTTAGGCTTATTATAATAATGTTTCAAATCAAATCTTTGTCAAACATTTTACTATGTTAAGTTTCCCAATCCAATAATAAAATATTTTTTTTAATATTGGTAGCTATTTTAAACACATTTTAGGTTTATTAAAATAAATTAATCAATAGCAATAATTTCAAAAGGTAAAACATCAAATACAGGTCACTCCACCTTTTCATTCATTGTGCAAAGGTTAATTTATATTTATAGAATGGTGGCCTAGCTACTTTTTTAAATAAAAGATATTCTCTGTCACAAACAACTGTCGCCCATGTGATTACTTTACAACTTAGAACACAACCAAGAAACTGGTTTCTGTTCTGATTGTATTGTTTTGTTAAGCAAGTATAAATTATGGGTTCAAACTTTGAGCTAAACTCATCAAATCCAAGATTTATAGAGGTTTGAAATATTGAATCTTAATCTTTCCAATATTAAGGTGTGGATATAGGTAACAGGAGAAAGAAATCAAATATTGTTTCGGTACAAATATAAAGTTTAATTTTTTTCACGTTGTGACCTCAACAGTTCATGAATATCTGTCAAGGAGGTCTTAGTTTAAAAAGGTGTCATCTAATGCCACAAAGCCCATATTGATATCACCATATGAAGAAGATTAAACTGTCTGTACTGAAGCAATAATTTAAGTTATTTGGCCATAAAAATGTTTTGCTATAAAAACTGCAAAACCATTGGACTTTTTTTGTGTCCTTTAAATTCCCACCTTACAATTCAAATTTGAATCTTAATAACACTTGGATTTGAATTTGAAAGTTTACAAAGTCTTAATGTCTAGTAAATATATTTTTATTGAAAAAACTGAGTTTGACTTTATTGTAAGAATTTTATTCAACAGTTAACTGAAAAGCTTGTTACAATCGTAGAAGGCACAAATTGAACAGAACTGAAGCAGCGCACAGACACTGTACAGCCTGCTGCAATAAAGTAATATATTAGAGGCGCGCAAATTATTCTCACTAATTCATTGTTTTAGGAGACAAATAATCAATATTCACTTAATGGTTTCTCACAACAAGTAAATAATTAATTAATCGAAAAACAGATTTAGAATTTGCTAATTGTTTCGAAGTTGGAACATACTTGACAACAATTACATTTTATTCATTGTTTTCTGTTACATTGTGATCTGAAATTTCTATATGTTTCATACTTTTGTGTAACACAGGATTTTGAATCAACCTAATCACACATTGATTATCCTCATGTAAAGTAGTAATACTTTTATTCTTCATCAATTTCTGACAGTAATTGTCTCAACCATATTGATTCTTCTGTTATTCATGATGCAGGCACATATTATGTCTCATTTGTAGGGAGGGTGGGAGACATCTTTGTTATTGAAACGTCCAGATAACTTAACCCCCACACATTTCAAATACATTGCCAATCGTTGATCATCTGGTGTCTTTATCATTTGCATAATCAGAGTCGGACATACCAATTGGGGCCATGTTAACATTATTCCTGCTGTATTTGAACACACATTTTACTGAGTTCCAGTGGATGCTGCCAAAGTGTGTTTGAAATCTGCTGAGTATATTGATGGCACACATAATGTCCTGATGTGTAGTCATCATCAATATTGGAGAGGGAAGTACGAAAGCAATGATGTTTGCGGATAACCTGATGGTGTAGGCCAATGAGGAGAAAAAGTTCAGGAGCAGTTGAATGATCGTGATGAAATGGTGTAACAATATGTAATTTTCTTACAAGTTTTGTAAAAAAGAATATAATATAAATACCTATGGATATAAGTGGGAAACCAATTAGGGAAAATCACCCTCAGTATCCTGACTCCTATTGAACCACGATCTACCTGTCTAGTCTATTGCGATAGTAGTACCTTAGACCATGAGGTTGTTGAACTCATCAAGCAAGTTCTTACGGCAACTGTCCCAAGAGATAGTCTTGTCACCTTCAACTTGTCAGAAAGGGGTAAACAAAAGGAAGATTCGCCCGTATCCAGTAGCCGCATTGAAGGAACTGTGGAGTTCTGTTTTTGCAAAAAGTGTCTCATACTGCATGACCTTCATGGCTGAAAACAATGACATCCTGAATAATAATTTTCTCAGGTGAAGCGTGGTTTCACCTATCTGGGGACAACATTTGTCAGAACATGTGCTTCTGGGCCGATGAACATCCTCTGCATGAACTGAAGATTGGATTGTAGTGCGCATTGTCACGCATGTTCATCTTAGACCAATCTGTTTTTAAATAACACTGAACTTAGACGTATCCTGCAAAATTATAAACACATTCTGTAATCAGTTGGACAACAATGAGTTAAAATGTGGTTACTTCCAGCAAGATGGGGTGACCTGCCACACGTCTAGAAGGTATATGGCGGCTGTAACCAGCTTCTTCAAAGCTCACATATTACAATGGGGTTACATCCAGCAAGATGGGGTGACCTGTCACACATCCAGAAGGTCTATCGCGGCTTTAGACAGCTTCTTCAAAGCTTGCATGATCTTGAAAGAGTTATGGCCACCAAGGTCTCCCGACCTAATCTCCCAGACTTCCTCTTATGGGGCTTGTTGAAGGGAAAGGTTTCTGCCAATAAACCGTCCACGATCCAGGAACTGAAAGAGAATATCACCACTGCAATTGACGGAATCAGCTAATTAACATATTCGCAAACATGGGGCACAGGGTTACCATGTGCCAGTAGGAAGGAGGCGCCTATTTCTAGGATATGTTGTGATGCGATACATTGGACATCTCTCAAGATGTTGGGGGAGGGGGGGCAGGCCAAGAGTCAGGTGGCTGACGGGAGTGCAGAGAAGTGTTGAGGAAAGAGGAGAGGAATGGGTCATGATGGGGGGAAAGGAAAGGTTGGATATACTTATATTCCAACTAGACCCGGCCAGTGCTTGGAAACTTTATGATGGTTGCAAACATTAGTGAGCCAATGGCTTCACGTTACACCAACTTTTCTTCAAGACTGTCATATTTTACTTTATCTGTCAATACAACATGTGGATCAGCTAGTATACTATTTAATCCAGTCGGCAGGATAACAAATCAGCCTGTTTGCAGAGAAAAAATGTTGGAGAGTTGCAAATTGGTTATTTGTTTTAGTTTGTGGTTTTGAACAACATATAAGTTTTGTAACCCCAAACTTGTGCCCTCTGTTTAGAAAACATTATAATACTATGCAAATATCTTAATTTTGGTTAATTTTAGAGATTAAAGAGCTCTTATTAAAAAAGAAGAGCATGCAAAACATGTTCTAATCAATGTGTAGGTAAAACTAATATTTTCAGTGTAAGACGGGATCCAAGAGACCATAGACGAGGTGGAGGTAGATATGTAGTTAACTATTTGCTGCTATGGTTCGGGTGGCAGTGCGACAGGACATCACATTCCCTCCTATAATGTTTGATGAGTCATTGGATCCTACAGCATCACAAAATAATTTTCTTTCTAGTGATCAAAACAAAAGTTGTTTCATTACATTAATGATGAAAAACTTTTTGAATCAGGCTTTACAGTGAAGCAGGCAGCTTAAAATGCAGATGTAGGATTAACCATGATGCAATCACAATGGCAGGTGAAAGTTTTCTACTGGCTTTGTATTTTAGAATATATGGCACTAAAGCTAAACATAGCTTCTCTATTCCCTACAAAGCGGCTTCTCAAGATCATTGTATGCGAGTGTACAGTGGTGTGGTTTACGGAAGAATCTGTTGCGATGGGGTTGGTGAAGAAGTTAAAGGGCTCACACCAATGCAAATTGTTCAAGATCCTACTCCAGCAAAGCTGCTCAAATATATTGTATGCAATCGCAAGAAAAGGTGCAGGCCTGCTTGTGGATCTAGAAAAGCAGGACTGCAAGTGGTCCGATATCTGTGGCTACTGTATGGGACAAGAATACCACAATGAATCTGATCACCTTTTAGACAATGTTGAGGAAGAGATACATGATCACGATAACGAAAGTGATGGCAGTTGTCAAAGCTATTCATTGTTTAACCCCCAATGAATTATACCCCTGCTACATCAGAAAGGTGCCACGAAGTATCTGGTTTGCTGCTAACAGAAGTTGATGAAAATATATATATTGAACAGTTTGATGACTGTGGCCCAAGCCCCTCAACGTTTGATCCTAATAAACCACCTATCTCTGATACATCACTATAATGAATTGTTTTAATATGTCATTTAACTGAAGATAGAGGTACATCTGAAAACATTTTCCAAAAAACAGTTATGAAATTACTTCTTGTGGTGTAATTATGAATGAATAATAGAATTTATTCAATATATTTTATCAAATTAAATCTATTCTGTTTCACTGTTTTTGTTATTAATATATCCTTCAATTATCAAAGGATTCAAATCTCAATCCAGTGTGGAGACAGGTGATAAAAAATGGTGCACAGTAAGGTTGGGTCAGTGCTAGGCCACGCCACTCATCTAAACATCTTTGCTACTCCAAAACTATCAATTATTTGTAAAAAATTAATATAAAAATTTTTGTAGAACTTTAATGATCTAAATTTTATTACATAACTGTGTGACAAAGAAAACATCTCCCCCCC
>CABFWB010001073.1:139946-152496 GCA_902151455.1 Timema bartmani | reverse complement strand
GAGTTCATACGTCATCTCATATGATCTGCACCTGTAACTTACTTTTGATAGATAATATCAATATACTATTGTGACAAAGAAAATGTCCTCCCCCCTTAATTATAAAATATATTTACAATCAATTCGAGTAACAAACATATCTTACTTACTCTTATTTTGTTGATGTACATAAAGTTGTGCCAACATTCAATTTATCTATTTTCACTTCCAAACTAAAATAACTTTGAACTTCTTAAACATGGTAAAACTCAAAAAGATGATTAAAATTAAAAAATATACATATATTTTGGTCTTACCTGTGTATAAAACAATAGTATTTATTTTACCAAATATCAAAATGCAAACATTTTATTATTTAGCAATGAATACCAACAAATGACCATTGTGTCTTAGTCTTCGGTGGTTACAATTATAACTAATTGTCAGCAAGTTCCAAATTATGCTACCAGATTGAGCCTCTAGCACAAGTTGATATAATTGTTTTCTTGGTTCTTAATTTCCTAAGGATTACCAGGTAATTTTAAAATTATTAGTTTTTCAAATGACGGGAGATGGAAGTGACCTGGCGAATTCAAACAGAGATAGGAGGGTTCGAAATCTATCATCTTGAATGCTAATTGTGTAATTCTCATCTGCGGAAATATAAATTGAACATATTATGAGTGAGGATTATATTTTACATCTGGAAATGGGTTTAAATAATAACTTGAGGTACGAGGAATCTACAGGAGTGAAGGTGGGAGCTGCCCATTCCTATTTCATATAACTTACTCCAGACAAAATTTCACCAGAATTGTTCCAGGTATTTTTCAAGAAGCCATTTTTTTTTTTTTTCATTTTTGTAATATCAATTTTATCTAAACTAAATCTACAGGGCTCAACAAGCATCAGTGAGTCAACATACATTAAGGTGCGTTCGAAGGGAGTGAAAGTATATCTACAGTTTTTATAGAATATACATTTTTTGGCCAAAATAAATCAAATATTTCTCCAGTAGCAACATAAAGTTTAGTTTTCTGCACATGCTAATATCAACAGATCTTGAATAGCTGTCAAGGGTGTGCTGGAGGTTTGTCAAAACCTTTTAAATAAAGAGAAAATGTTTTGACAAAATTCCAGGACACCCTTGACAGATATTCAAGATCTGTTGACATCAGCACGTTGCAGAAAACTAAACTTTATGTTGCTACTGGAGAAATATTTGATTTATTTTGGCCAAAAAAATGTAATGCTATAAAAACTCTAAAATTACTTGCGCTCCCTTTTGCCGCACCTTAAATGCAAGCCACAGGAACAATTAACTTAATCAATTTGACAATTAAGGAAATTATGCTTCAAAATAATTAGTTATAATATTTAAATTTTTTCAACATCATATTTTTTGGGGCATTTTGTCCTTCATGGAAACACATAAAGACTATGTATATTTTTATTACTGAAACCTTAACTGTGCATATCATAACCTTTATTTATACCTTTCATGGTCTAAATTATAACATAATTTATTTTATTATGTTAAAGAATGGTTAGATTTTATAATCCAATTTCAACAATATAAATTTAGTTATTTTTATTCAAAATAATCTGCTTCTGGTCAAGTGAAATAGTACCATAGATTTTGTCAATCTTGTTTCCTCTAAACTTATATGATTGCTTTAATCCCAGAGTATAAGTGGAGCTTCACAGGAGGGGTGGTAGGGAATTCTACTGAAAATATAAAACAAGCAAGTGAAACTATTTTGTTTTAATTTCTTTATTAAATGTTTACCCTCATACATGGTACATCTCAAGGTAACATATTTATTTGCATTGTTGAAGATATTTTGTTTGTATGTTGTGTTTTTTTGTCTGTATTTTTTATAGTTGAGATCTATAAATAGGTGTGGAGCATTGTGATGGCCTGATAGGTCAAAGTGGTCAGATATTTTAATGTGAAGGTTGTAACTATCAAAAAAAAAAAAAATCAATAGTCCCAAGATCATAGAGTCTGCTTGCAAATGAGCTAGCCTATTTCAGAGCTGGATGATATATTACGAATATGAATGTAAGAAGGGAAATTATCTGTATTTTTTTAGTCGTAAATTAATTTATTTTTTTATACATCCCATAGTTTTTTTTCACAACAGTCATCCAATATCAAGCTATGCTTAAAAATTTACATTTTTGTATAATTTTTTTCAGTATAAAACCACAAGCGGCACAATTTCAAGGTTGCAAATTTAGTATGTCATTTAGGACTCTAAGGTACGCAAATTTGCAACCCTCCAACTTTTTTTTCTGCTAAAAAGTACCTGCTTACTGGGCTAGTTAATTTTTACATCTTCCAGTTTAAATCTCTTGAGTATTTGATCTATGTAGCTTTTACAGTAAATAAAGATTCATCTATCTTTCGTATCTCTTATCTCCATTCCAACATAATAGCCTGATTCACCTTCATCTACTTATAAGGAAAGTTTCAACTCATTCATTACTTTTGTTAGGCTCTTCTAAAATCTTCTGCTAAAATGAGACCATCATCTAGATAAATGACAAGAAGAACTGAAATGTTCTCAAATTAGTCGTTATAGACACATTTGTCAGCTTGACATTTCTGGAAACCAAATTCTTGTATGAAGTTGTCCAATGGAGCATGTATAAGCCCATTGAGAGACTTATTCAATTTGCACGCCAGGTTTGTAGGTTCCATTGCACCATCAAAAAGGTCCATATAGCCTAGACCTATTCTTCCAACTCACTGTAAATAAATGCGGTGGTTTTTACATCAAACTGGGAAATCTTCATGTTTCTTATTATAACCAAGTAAAGTAAAATGTAAAACACAGATTGTACCAAATCATATTGTTGGAATGATTTTTTTTATTTTATTTTTTCAAGGTATTTAACTTTCACTTTTTGAACCAATTGATTATATCAGAACACAATAATTACTTTGAGCGAAAGGCCTACCAATTTTGACGGGAAAAGTATTTCACATACTTCCGAGGGTTCTTTTACATGCCGCCACAATTGACATGGGGCCAACGGCTTTACTTCCCCTCCGAAGCAAGTTATGTTAAGGATGTTTATTGCTTATTAAAAATCCATCAACCTCGGCTGGGTTTGAACCCACAAACATAAGGTTCTGGAGCGAGCACTTTATCTCAAGGCCACCAAGGTTTACTGTTGGAGAGTAAGTTTATGAATAATCAACTACTTCGATTTGTGAAAATCCCTTAGCAATGAGTTTTGCTTTATAATATTGGATTTGCTCATCAAGATCCAATACTTCTTTTATAAGAAGGTAGGGGTACTAGATCCCTTATGTACACCCCCCAAAGGGCATCCAATTTTTCATCATTTACCACTTTCCATTTCCTTGCACATTTCCTACACATCACAATGTCAAGTCAGTGGTACATCAGCTTCAAGAAGGTTATCTATATAGTTCCTGGAAGCATGCAATACCCATATATCAGGTTCTTTGTGTTGATTGTCATCTATACAAGGTTCTTTGTGCTCTTCGACAGGTTGAAAATCCCCCATTTTGCTCCAGTTCATTGCAGTTATCCATATTCTGGCTTTCTTAGAGAACCAAAACTGTATTTATTTCTGGAAGGTTTACATTAGCACCTTAAGAGCGTTCATCATAGCAGCATGTGAGCATTCACTCCGGACATACCATCAGGTCCAGAGCTGGTATGAAGCCTCGAAAAATCCACAGGAATGGGGATGGAAAAAAAGCAAAGATGGGTTAGTTCCTGTTCCCACCCTCCATCCCCCAACTCTTGATAGTTTGCTAAAAATAATTTCTTGCAAATGCAAGAAGGGATGTCAGGGGGGCGTGTGCTCCATTATTTGCACAAATTGTAACAATGCTTGCATTAACTAACAAGTTGATCTGGAAAATTTCGACGAAGAACAAGAGGAAGGAATAGAGAAAAAATTTGAACAAAACAGCACTTGCTAACTCTAATTATACTATTAACTAGTTTTTGTGCTCACTATTTTATTTATTTCAAGATTTTCCAACAAGACATGCAAACTATCAAAGAATAGCAGGATCATTTCTTTTCCCAATGAAGTTTTGTTCTATTAGATGGGTAAAAAACTCAAGGGTGTTAGATCAAGTAATGTCAGTGCTGCCGTATTTAAAACAGTATTTTTACTCTAACAAGCATCCTCCAAAATCTGATAACTATCAAACATTAAGCAATTTTGTAAAGGATGAACTTCTGACATCAAAGTTGGGATTCATGCTGTCATTTTCACTTAAGTTTGAGCAATTTCACAACAAATATCAGAGCAATCAACCTCCTCTATTGCCATTTATGTTTGCAGATCTAAATAAACTACTTGAGCACTTGATGAACAGAATTGTAAAATGTGATGTGATGTAATGAATTCAGCAAATACTTCCAAAACATTGTTAGCCATTGATTTAAAGAAACAATCCAACATGAAATCACTCCCTACTGTAGATATTGGTTTCGCAGCATCTGCTTTGAAAGGAATTAAAGACATCAAGATACTTGAGTTCAGAGGAGATTGTCAAAAATTCCTAGTTCATCTCTGCAACAAACTTTTACATAAGTGTCCTCTCTCCTACAAAATTGTCAAGGGTGCTAGTTGTCTTTCTCCCGCAATCATGCTCAATCCATCTGTTAGGACCTATAGGATAACTTCTGAATTAGAAGTCCTACTAGACAAGAAACAACTCTCTAGCGTGCAAGCTGATGTTGTAAAAATAGACTACTTGGACTTATAAAGAATGTCTGGTTGAAAACCTACATGAGGACAGCCTTATTGCTCAACGTGTAACTTATGATGTAGTCACTGCAGCTGGGGGACAATTTCCAATAAGATGATTCATGCTGTGAGGAATGCATCAGGAATAAGGAAAGAAGCGCTTGAAAAGAAGAAAAATATTGAAGTAGACCTAAGTCAAAAAAGAAAAACAGCATCTGAAGTAACAAGAAAATTAGAAGTGAAAAGAACAGTTTTGTAGAAAGCAAAGGAAGAGGCAGAAGTGTTAGAACATGAAATGCGAAAAATTGAAAAAGTTTTGTGGTTGAATGAATTTTAACTTTTGTCTACATTCTAAAAAAATTGTTTTTGGGTTTTAATATTAGGTAACTGCAATTATCTTCATTTCCAAGTAATTTTTATCAAAATAATATTTGTTGGTTATTTTTCAATGAAGATTCTGTATCTTTATTACTATATATTTATTAAATAAATTCACTATCAAAAATATAACTTGTGGAAAGTATCGACTGTCAAGGGGTGGTGGGGATAATAGTTAGTTTTTGTGGTAGAGTAATCTCCCTGGCTGTAATCATTCTTTGAAGTTGCGCCACCAAGGTTGATTACTTGTACCTCTAAAGTTCTATGAGTGAGGTGAAATGACCTACCAATTTTGCCAGAAGAGGTATTTTCACATACCTTCCAGGGTTCTTTTACATGCCACATGGAGCCAACGGCTTTACATCCCCTCTGATGGATGTCCTATAATTTCAGCCTCTGTTGGGTTCAAACCCACAAACATCGGGTCCTGAGGCGAGCACTTTACCCCAAGACCACCGAGGTCTACGGTGGTATAGGTCATTCAAAAAATGTAATGTGTGTGTGTGAATGTGCACACATATATTAAAGATGGGTCGAATCCACTTTTTTTCTAATTTTAAACTTCAGTTTTCCATTACATCCCTAATTAAAATTTGAATTTTAGAAAATATTGTAAGCATAAGTGTTTTAACTTTCCCAATAACTAGGATTTTTTTCTTCACTTTTGATTTTGTTTACATTAAATGGTAAATTTATTATTATTATTATTATTATTATTATTATTATTTAGCACCGCGTCTTACTACCTGTTCGGGTTATACGCTTAAGTACTAATTACACTAATGGATTAGGAATTGGGAAGGTTGAAGTTAGAGGAAGTGAACCCGCATTTGCGTGGAGGGAGAGTGGAAAACCATTTAGGAAAAACCACTCCCAGTTCACCCGACCGAGATTCGAACCTCGATCTCCCCGTCCTCGGTGGTCTGGCTCAACACGACTGGCGCGTTAGCCAACTACGCCACCGAGGCGGGTGGTAAATTATTGATCTGGGGTTTAGTTGTTAGGTTTTCCTATCATTATTTTGGTTTTAATCACAAAAAACTATTTAACTATTTTAATACCTTTAAAAAATAATTCAAATCTATTACCTATTTTTAAAAAAATATGATTATTTTGAGTCTTGAACCCATCAATATTCCTTGTAGGTTCTAGGGTCCCATTCTTAGTATATACTAGAATATAGAGTCTGTTCATGATAGTTTTTTTACCTGGATGACAGTTCAAAAATTACATGTTTAGGTTTTGGGTTGCCAACACATGTAAGAGATCACTGTTCTGTTATGAATGTTAAGTTTTTTAATTACCTGTTATATTTTACATTTAAAATAATGTAAATATAAGTTTTCACATACTATTTTATTACTTTTAATAATTTCTTTTTATCTAATTCGAAACAATATTTTAAACATAATTAAAAGTACTTATTCTTCGTTTTGGAACGCTATAGTGCATACATCAATACCTTTTAATACAGGCATCGTATTTACTTGGAAAAGTGAAAATACTTGTGATTATTTTATGAATAGTTTATCATATTTCAAAATATTTAACTGAATAAAATATTTTTATCCACTGCGTGGGTGCATCATTGTAAAAAGCTTGTTTCCGTCATGTTCAAACACATGGTTTAACTTCGTCGGTCGCCATTTTGAAGATATTTTCGTTAGACCTTTTGTGGAAGTGGTGTTGAATATTAATTTTTTTAAGTGGAATAAAACGATAAATAAGCTTTGTGNTCTAAATTAGTGTGGTTAACTATCACATTCACATATTACCATCTGTTTTCATTACAGTTATCCAAAGTGATTGATGTCAGCTGTTGGCGTAGGGATATATTAGGGACTATTTCTAGTAACTTTTTGAGCTGTCAACCAAGTAAACTTAGGTCATGAATGAATTATATGCGTTAATACACTTGATTCTTGATATAAAAATTGTTAACTATGATAGACCTAGGCCTACCCTAACTTTCTATCATTTTATGATTTTGAAATAGGGATTGTTTGTATCTGAGTACCGTTCATATATACTCTTTAAAAAAAAAAATACTGGAATTACTAGAAATATACTGGAATTTCAAAACTATAGTCAGCTAAGACACCCTGTGAAACTGTTCATCCCACTAAAACACTTATTAAAGCTTAATTGTATAGAATTATTCTTCCTTAATTTAATATAGAAATATTTTTTCGAAAAGTCCACTGGAACAGAGAATTGGCAAAAAACGGGGTTTTTGCCAATTTTTTATTTGTGCTGACAAAAACTTTTAGTCGCAAAATGTGACCTCTAGAAAAATCTCAAGATCTATTAATCCCACCAATTTCCAAAATTTCCCCAGGCCATTGTTTTGAACACCTATTTCCTGGACTATAAACCAAAAATAGACTTATAAACAATTGTAAGGTTGCCTCACATATGATTTTGTGTCTTTTCAAACTTTAATCTCTCCGATATTTTTGGTCCAAACATAGTTATATCTTTTCAAGGTCATAAGATAACGAGAGAAAAATTAATGGATGTTTAGGTGTGTTGATTTTTATTTAACAATGTGGCTAAATGATTATACAAAAATTAAAATTTATAAAAATAAGGAAAGATAAACCTGCGGAATTAAATTAATCCAATGCACAAATCAATGTGACATCTTTTTTTTTCTACCTTTTAACAAGTTGCTTGCATTATTCTGTATTTACTTAGAATTAAAATCATAACTTATTCCGAATTCTCTTCATATGATGATTAAATGTATTATTTCCAGTAAATATTGTGTGTGTTTGAATATGACCTGGTCCCATCAAATTTGGACGGAATAATTTCTAGTGTACTAACTATTGGCCTATTGAACATTGATAAGATATTAACATGGTTGCACTTACTCTAAAACTACCCTCCCTATTTCTAACCCTTGTTTAAACATACCATGTCATATAAAAATATTATTTATTTCTCTCTATTTGTTTAATTCATTCCTATATTACAATGTAGAAGCACTACTAGAGCAAGAATAATTCTTCTAGAATACATGTTTTTCTCTTCCAGATATTCTTTTTTTGTGTCATGCACTTATTATAATGGTGAAATTGATAATTAACTTTTCATTTAAGCTTTAAAAAAATTTAACTACCTTTTTAAAACTGAAAATTATATATAATTGTTTAAAATGGTTCTGAAAAAGCAAGGGAAATGTGTAAACCATGTAGATTTATAAGTTCATAGCATAATCAGACAGTGCTACCTTTCAGTGTATTCATCTTTGCTCCATTCTATTAAAATTATTTTCAGTGTATCTCTAACACTTACGAGAAAGGTTGTCAAGAAAACGGACTGGCACAGTAGCTCTCCTTCTATAAGCCAGTTATTTCCAACTTTAGGAGCTAGCTCAGTTAAGGTATGTATAGAGGCTTTCTTTTGTATATATATTTTCTTTAATATATGTATTTACAAAAAATAGCATGATATTATGTATAAAAAATATATTTCATTGCAAAATTTATTTATGTTGACACCCTTAAAGTTTTTTTAGGGTTAAAATGTCTAATTAAATGAAATTCATTAGTGTAATTAAACTTGTTTCTTCCAGTTGTGGAACTTATTAAGTCATAGGCTTAGTTTGTGTTATGAGTGACATCTCTACAGTCCTTGGTATGAGCTGAAGAACACTCAAGTCAACAAGAAGTGATTTAACACTTGTCACAAAACGCTCTAGTAGAGTTTGATTTGTGTTAGAAATTCCGTCTCCATTGTCCTTGGTAGGAGCTGAATAACAATGCACACCCTATGATTGCGACGAATACAGCGAGGAGAAACCCGATGCTTGGTATGAATCGCTCTAGTAGTGACTGTTCTAGAGGCTGGATGGGGACCTCCACAAACTCGGGCTCCTCCGCATACACCTCACTGCTCGATATCTTGCCACAAGAATACAGCACCTGCATTCACAGACAAGATGTATTGGTTTTATTATAGAATTATTTCATCAGTTTTAGCTACTGCTAGGTCGAATTCATTATTTTACAAATCTGACTCTTTATTTAATCTATGAATACACTTTTTAGAAAACCTAGTAAATATAAGAGGTTTGCTTTACTTTAGTAATACGTAAGTTGTTATAGGAAATAGAAATGTAACTAAACCTGTGTTAACCTAAAATAAACATTTTATTCCCTCATTATAAAATTAAATTAATGGTATTGGCTCTATTCGTTCAGTTTATTCTACAAATATTGTGATGGGATAAACCACCAGTAAACAATTTAAAGATCTCTATAACTAATCTACAATTCAAAATTTGAAAGAAAAATATTTTTTTAAATATCAAATTTGATATTGCTTTTATGATCCCTAGTTTGTTTTATTTGGAACAAAGTACAGTAAATGTAGATAGAAACATATAAAAGAGAGCGAACACAATATGGCTTTTAGAATGAAAAGAAGAACACAGTTCACACTTTTCACTGCTACAACTGGACAAACAGATAATGGCTGATTCTTGAAGAAAATCGATTGTTAACACCCAATCCACTGACCTATGTTTCATTCTACTGAAACTCACCTGGACCCCTAATTTTGGAACTTGGGAAAATATTCGCTTGCGAGCTAGCTCGCAACTCATGAACTCGCAAATCGCAGGCTGTACTAAAACAGAGCTAATTTTGAAAGGTTTCTACTGTTGTGCGAGTGGGTGTAGTATTGTTTTGCTTGCGACTGAGTTTTCAATCCGACAACACTGTAAAACCATGACGTGTGCCAAAAGATTGAGGTGAAGAGATGCCACAACACGCCATTTATTAGGAAACCATCTTCCATTTGTATACATCTACGCTTGTTGTTTCAAAAATTTTCAATTTATATGAGTATATGCAAAACAGTCCTTTCAAACATTGTCCACTTTAGCACACTTGGTAGCTTGATCTAGACTTACATTTCCACGAGTTCGATCCCACCCCTAGTTATAGTCTTTTAATTTTTTGGTCTGAATTTAAATCACTTTTTAGTAATTAGAATTCACTAAAATATTATTTTATTTCGCAACTATTTTTAAAACATAAATATGCCCTAAAGGTTTTTACTATACGAATACTAATTAGCTGGCTTAGCCTTATTTTAATATGTGTACATTTTTATGTCATAAAACCCATTAATTTAATTTTAAATAATCACCTATATACCAAATTTCAAAATTATTTTATATCTTAGACTCTGATGGGGTCCTACCTTTTTAAATTATTTTTAAGGACTATTATGTTAGTCTACGCAGGCTCAAATACTTTGTACACTTCTATAGAAAATATTTAAAACAAATTATATGTTTACTAATACGATTATTTAAAATTAAAGTTTAAAGTCTGGTAAATTTAAAAAAAAAATGGAGATGACAGGATTTGAACACAGCAACTCTAGATTATGAGACAGTCACTCTACTGACTCAGCCAAATAGACAGCTAAATAAATTTTAAAAATTTAAAATATATAATTACGTTTTACCCCAAACTAATATTTGTGTTGAAGGATTGAATAAAGTGTACAAAGCAATCATATTTTTTTCTTCTGTAAACCTATTTTGTACAGTGGTAGGTTTATTTCAACAAAATCACTCTTAGAAAGCTGCAACCAAAGAGGAGGATGGCATCCATTTTGTTATTTTATTGCCTACTCGATAGACAAGGCCTGTCTCACATGGTGTGAGGCTGGCGAGTAGAATCCGCTCGCTATTCGATTGTGTGACGTCAGTTTTCGCAGCGCAGAAGTTTCAAAATGAGGAGTTTGCGAGATTGTGTGCGAGATGAGAGAAATACGCTAGTGAATCGCTACTCGCACGTTTCAAAATTAGGGGACCTGGAGAGTGTGGAAAAAACGCAGCGCAACTTTCTAAAAGAGGAAACCAAAAAACAAAAGTGAAAAAAAGGAAAATTGTGTAATTTGTAACTGTTACATGTTCCTATCTAATTGTCCGATTATTCTTTACCAATTTTCTTTCTCTCCCTATTGTGTTTTAATTTTCCTCTTTTAGGAAGTTATCCAGTGATAGCACTCCATATTGTGAACTGTGTTCTTCTTTTCATTGTAAAATCCATAGTGTGTTTGTTCTGCAGTTTTGTACCTCACAATGTGAAAAGAGGATTTCCTTGAAGAGAGAGTATTTTAACATCTGAAAGTGCAGAGTGTGGTGCAGTCATCCCTGTCCTTACCTCACGTGCTGCTCTCTCCCCAGCCTCCACGGCCCCGCTCATGTACCCTGTCCATTGCAGCGCTGTCTCAGAGCCTGCTAGGAATATGCAGCCACCTATAGATTCTCGAAGGGCAGGTCCATACTTGCTTAGAACCCCGGGAGGGTAATAGCAGGTGTAGCCTCCTCCTATGTATGTATCTTGGGACCATATTTTGTCCATGTAGTGCACCGGCTGGGTAAGAAAACAAGTTGATATATACAATAAGTTTGTAGTTTCACTCCAATTTACTGTAATACCTATCCAGGCTATCTGCAATTAACTATGCTAATGGTGTCAGAGTCAAAATGTTAGTAAAAATTACACAACTAAACTTGTATCAACTTTCCCTATAAAGCTCTGCGTTTTAATGAATTATATTTTTTATGTCCTTAGTTCTGTAACCCCACATCTGTTGAAGTTTGACTTGTATCACTTTTCTTGATCAAAAGGACCTCAATGCAAACACAACTAAGATAAAAACAATTTTTCCAGTTTTTTATTTTTTATTCATGGCACTTTTCTCAGTCTTACAAATTTATGAGAAAGGTGTAATATTTAGGAAATATACCGAACCAGCCTAGATGAGGCTCTGCATGCTCACCAATTTAGGCTCTAAATGTTAATGATCCTGATGAGTTCTTTCAGGTCTTTTATCAATACCATCCCATGATAAAATCACTTTCATTCTTAAAGCCAGCAGGAGCAACAAAATATATGGTACGGCGCACTGCACAGACTTTCTCTCTCTTTCTATAAACTCACAAGATTTCTGAACGGAATAATGTACATTGTATCATCACCACTCCACATAAGAACACGCATAAAATAATATAAAATGATATAGAATCAATGAGAAAAGAGGCGCATCTTTGTCTACCTAAGAGCATTTCAAACAGTTTAATGTCTTCCACAATGGTCAACACTTCGTATTAAATTTTCGATTTCTGGTTAAAATTTTAACATTTTATAAGGTGTTGCACATCTTCAAGTCATCGCATTGATATTTAATTTTTCATTTATACATTTTGACCATTAAAAAATGTAAATATTGACTATTGAGTCTAAAATGGAGATAGATCATTGCTATGCAAACATTTCTCCTAAGAGCTTTAAGGAAAAATAACATACTTTTTTAAGATACTTATATTTAATTACTCTATGGCATTGGAGAATTATTGCGTTAAGACTTAAGTAGTATATGTTTACAACTAAAGCTCACAAAATTGTATTAATATATT
>CABFWB010001073.1:88229-139089 GCA_902151455.1 Timema bartmani | reverse complement strand
ACAGACAGACAGACAGACAGACGGAAATTCAAAAACCACTTTTTCGGATTCAGGGAGTCATGAAACGTCAAAATTCATCAAAATCTCGAGTTCGATTTTTTTGACGATCACCATACTTTCTCTACCTGTAAGATAGAGAGAAAGTAAAAAATGCAATTGGAGGTATTTTTTACCTTAAGGGCTGCATGAGTCTTGTAGAAATTGGATAACGTCTTACAGACTTTCTTCTTCCTCTCTTCTTCAGTCATGTTGGCCATCCTCAGGGCTTGGTCACCATACATGAAGCAAATCATGCCTGCCAGCTGCACACCAGGCTTAAAGTCCTCTGTTGCGAGTCCGACCACCTCAATATCATCGTTACATGTCACCAAACCATTATAACCTAACACAACATAACCTCAAGTAGTGATTGTTATAAGTCCAGGCCATGATAAAGGTAAGTGAGATGGTATATCTACCACTAAACATCAAATACAAAGATGTTGTATTGCATGCTTCTACCTAAAGCTTCATTTTAATACAAGTATAGATTTAATTAAATTGAAACATCCTAAAAACATTGAAATACATCATCCAGTCTTTAAAAGAGGATATTGACTAAATCAAATATTTAAAAAACATACACTAATTATTTTCTTTAAATTTAAGAATCTGAATTTCCAATTTACATTCAAGGGCCCATTTCTAATTTAATTGGTTTTTTAAGGTTCGGCTGGTGCCAATTATCAATCTGATTATTGGCTGATTATAGCACATTCGGTAAGCGGATGATTTTGCTCACAGATTCTTGAAACTGATTGTTTGTTAACGAGCCACACATTAATTTTCAGGTACTGGTGAATTCATTGCTAAGCCTTGTCATTTGTTATGTTACTAGGAAGGGGTGAGGGGTGAGGTGTGGAGATTATGGACTAAGTAAACAGTTACTTCTTTAATCAATAACAAGGGGATGTAAATAAAGTGGACTAGCTAAAAATATATATAAGTGGCTAACCTGTATATATTGTTTTCTTTTAAAAAAATATAAAATATGCCTTTATTTTGATCAAATAGAATTTTAATAAAATATGTTATTTCTTTTGGGCTCCTCACTTTTCTCATTATTCAAATGCACGATTGTGTGTTTTGTGTGTGATCAATTTCAATAACAGTAGTGTATATAAAAGATACAATTGGTAAAAATTGAAAAATATACATAAACTAGCTGTTAAATCTTTATAAATTTTGAAGTCATTATTTTAGGGTAAAATTCAAAAGATTAAAAGTGAAATCAAAAGGTTTTTGCAAATTCATACATTTCTAGTAGACATTAATGTTTGGTTTTTTATCAGAATATTCATATTGTTATAGTATTAACATGAAAGCTTTGACTATGGCAACAATAAATTTGACTCAAATTGGTAGGTACACAGACTAAATGTAATTTTCATATTATTTGGATTTCAGTGACAAGTAGGTTGTGGTTTGAATCCCGGCTGGCTCTTGTGAGGTTTGTTTCTAAAATGTTTGCCATCCTCCATGCAAATGTGGGTACATTTCTCTACATTTTACCTCTATCATCCCTACTTCATCAGCATAGTTAAATACAAATAGTCTAAGTAAAGAAATTTTAAAATATTTGTCAAAAATTGTCTTATTTATTGAGCCATTTAATTCATGTTTGAACATACTGATACACATTTGGAAACCAGGTAAAACCTGAAAATGTAAGGAAGAAGTCAGGGACATTTTAAAAGGCCACTGGAATTTCTAGATATCTTTGCAATAATTTACTTAATATGATGTAGAAAAGCCTAACCCTATGTAAACTATTAGTTTTAACTCCAATTCATGAAATTTTGCAAATAACACTGACATATTTGTCTTTAATAACTTACCGGCATCTTTAAGAATTTTAATTTTTGAAAAAAATTTGTTTCATTTATTTGCATATAAAATAATGTTAAAATGCATAATTTTGGTCTAGAAAAGTCAAGTAATTTCAAAACTTAATAAATGCATCAACACTAATATACTTTTCTTATGCTAACAAACCATATTTTATCTTCTTTTTTTTAAGTCCCTCGTGTAAGTTTTAATTTTTAAACATTTAATGCAAAGACCCACATCGATGATCGTATGGTCTATTAGTTTCACTCGAGTTGATGGCTTGTGGTAGAGGAGATAAGGTTTTGAATACCAGTCGGGTCTAATGCAGGAGATTTTTCTTAGATGATTTTCCACTCTCTCTTGACATAAATAAGGAAACTTTTAGTATAAACTTAACTTTCTTCATACTTGCCCAATTAGTGTAAATATACGAATAGCCTGAAAGGATAGTAATTCACAATGCACACAAAAACAACTGATTGCAGAGTAAGTGTGTTTTGTCTCCTCTTAAAACATGTGTGTCCTAATGTAAAGTGTGTAATCTAGCACTCACCCTTCTCTGCCCAGAAGGGATGGTTGAAGAAGATGATACTCTTGAGGACCAGACCCATGGGGCTGCGCTGTAGAAGACCATATCGTAGTGATGACAGTGGAGGATCAAAGTGGATCTTCATCTGAAACAAAGAAAGTCATGAAATAAAAACATTTATGTTTGCAAACAATATTTCTCGGTATATTAGGTTCCCAAGTGCATACTAGGCTTAAGTATATGTCCTTCGATATATTCGAGATTCATGTATTTTTTTAAAAACATATTTGAGGGTTAAAATAATAATTCCATGTCTGATTCAAAGGTTCCTTAGAGCTATTATTATACATATTAGTGCTTCATCCCAACTTAAAAATTAGTGGAAAATTAGCAACCAGACCTCAGTACATTAATGTACCACTTATCTAAATGTGAATTCACTGAAGGAAAATAACAAAAAAAAATTATTATGGTTTAAATTTTATATAGAAACTAGTGCATTTGAACAAAAACAAAATTGAAGAAAAATAAATCATGAGATGGAAGAGTTAACCTCTTCCGTTTACTATGTTTTCTAAGATTTGAAATAAGAAAAAGTAGATTCGACCCATCTTCAAATTATTGTTATTGTTAAAGAAAAAACCTCTTTTCACTTTTGATGTGAGTTGGTACAATATTGCCTATATGTGGGAATGTACCTTCTTTCATGGGAAAGAAATAACATTTTAGTAATAATTGGTCTAAATTTACCATTTTGGTGTCTAGTTTTAAGTATAATTTAAATACTTTTGGAAGAAAGCACAATGCTAAAAATCACGGTGGTGATATCATGTTCTAACACATCACTCTTGTGTCAGACTGAACTGCTGGTGATGGGAATACCGTGGTTCGAATCCTAATTGGATGTACTGAGGTTGGCTTTTCTGTGGTCTTCACTTGCCTTACACACAAATGCGGGTTCATTTAATCTAAATGGGTAGTAAGATGCAGTGCGCCCACTTTGCTAACTCAAGGTCAGTTAAAATTAAGAGCAATAACCAATTACGATGGAGTAGAAATTACTGAGATAAAACACCAACACACACAAATACTTTCGACACTTGGTTTTGCCAACCACAGGTGACTTCATCAGGAGCCAGTTGTTGATAAATTCACCTTTGGCTGTGAAACTTAGTGTCTAAAAGGTTCATTTGTGTCCGTTAGTGTTTTGCCTTGATGCTTTATACTCTAGCACAACTAACACAAGTCCCGCATGCTAGTTATCTATACTATTCCTAGCAAAAAATAAAAAAGTTTTATAAATGTACATTGTACTAAATTGTGGACACAAAAAAATTATACACATGAACAAAACACCAATTAAATTTATATTACCCAGAATATGTTATATTGTTCTTTCTTAAACAAATGAACCCTGTCCTTGTCTTGTTTCTGGTCACTGTCAGGGCTAGTCTTAGGGGCAAACAATCACCTGGAGTACCAGGTTTGAGGGGCCAAAATACTTAGAATTCACTTTAACTGGCATGTGTGGCGAGATTCGTAATAGTCCTTTATTTTTATTAATTGTACAGAAAAAGTTATCTACTAGAAGGGGTGTATTCTCACACTGCAGTATTTCTCATGGTAGTGGCAGTTCTGAAGCCTTAAAAACACGACAACAATCCTCAACTAGTTTTGAATGTTGTATTATAATACTTTTAAAAAATTACTATTTTAAAGGCTAATCTATGCTTTTAACCATTTACTTTGATCTCACATGAAATAATATTGAAAATAAGATAATTTCACCTTTTTTATATTTCGGTTTTGTTTAACTTAAAAATTAAGATTTTCTATTCCAAGCAGACTTGTTTATATATTTTGTCTCCATTTTAGGGTGAACCAATATTTCAGAATAATAAACCAGTTCATAAAGGACACGGTCTTTCTGGATGTCCGCAACACTTTTCATCTTTCTGGTAGTCGGCTCCATAACACAAGTTTATTAAGAGTGGGCAAGGTGGGGTTGAGGACATTCTTCTCCTGGAATACCATAAAGTTCAAGTCAGTTTCACACTGAATTAAACAGACACATGACAAATTATGCTTGAAACATGATAGATGCACCATCGGTGATTGGACACTGAAAAAGTGATACACTTCAAACTGGGAGGTGCACGACCCATTGCTGTATCAACATGCGGTACACCCCACACGATGATTGAGTATACTTGTTCACTGTTCCATGTTTGACGTGCAGCAAGCAATGTGTTTAATTGTTGCTAGGAATACATTAAACTGTGATATTTGGATATTGGGGATGACATCGACTGTAATTTTATAATGTTGATGATTTTTAATAGTGATTATTCATAGTGACAGGCAGTTACAGTATTTTGTTTGACTGATATTTTCTCACGATCGTAGTTTGTTGCTGGATTGATATTTTGTCTGAGTCCTCATTCTTGTAATATACATTGATTCTTCTTTCAGCTTTGGATAATTGCAGTATCAGTAGATCTTCTTCATCAGATGAGTAATTATGACTGGATTCTCCCATGTGATATGTGCCATTCTATCTAAACGTTCATGTTGCACGTGTCATGCACTATGAAGTGTGAAAGTTGTTTAAGACGTGTTCTGATTATTACTTTTCAGAAGGTACCAAGTGAACATATACTCCATTTAGTCAAGTTCAAAATCCCATTCAATTGCTAACTTAATGGATCAAACCTGATGATATTTGTCTAAAAGTATTTCAAGTGATAAATATTAGATTTATGAAGGCAGTCTACCTGCAATGAAGGTGGAAGAGCAAGTATCAAATGTGTCCCTGTAAACTCTGTACCATCCAAGGTCTGAACACAAACCCCCTTCGTAGAGTAGTTTATCTTGACCACAGGTTGATTCAGATGAACACGCTCTGGAACATACATAGAGTTAAACTTTCTTTGACAAATTTCCATCTATATTATTTAAAAATGACTTATTTTGTGCTTAAAGAAAGATTAAAGGGAATGCATATTAAAGCCAGTATTTTTGCATTATATAGCAATAAATATTTGGGGTGAAAATAAATAAAATAACTCTTAAGTCATTACTTTTTTTAATTCTCTATACATAGTACTCTCAACATTTCTTGAATATTTGTCATGAGCATCCTGGAGTTTAGTTATACACATTTTAAATGGAAATAAAAATTTATCAAATTTCAGCACGCCAATGATAAATTCTGAACAAGGTGTCCAGCAACCTGTAAAACAGGGAAGTCATGGAATTTGCTTGGTCAGGGAAATATCAGGGAAATTTATCAAATTTCTAGAATGTTCGGATATTCTCTTAAAAATTATGCAACTTTCATTTACAATAGTCAAAATAAAATATGTAATCCAGTTAATACACACCGCGAATCTATTTTAACACAATTGTCCCAGTTGAATATACTAATTCTCAAGGTAAAAATGGGATTTTCTTGTTGTCTTACCACCCCTCAAGCACATGTCTCTAGCCAAAGTTGAGTTATGGTTATGCACATGTGCGAAGATTCATTTAGGTTATAGGAAGAAGAAACTAAAAAAATAATGTGACTCACAACAATTTTAAACTATTCTGCTGAAAGGCAATTTCTTAATGGCTCTATATTATCTCACTGAAATCTAACTTGGAAAGCACTACCCAATAGCCCATTGCTATAGGCTGAGATCCTCACAACTTCATAGAGTGACATGATTTCAGAATGTGAATATGTCTAAAATTATTATCAAATTAAATATCTATTTTAATAAAATAATGTTTCTAATATATAGGCCTAGTGACTGTAAAATTTGGAAATTGGCTTTGAAAAACCTGAAAAAGTCTGGGAATTTTAAAATAGTTTGGTTGGATTCCCTGTAAATTAACTCAAGTGAAATACTATAGTAGGACATTTACAAATGCTACTATATATTTTCTTGTATAAATATATAAAATCTATGATACCATTATTATATTTTTATGACAAGTTTTTTAGGGAAATCATGCTTATTACAAAAAGAGAGGTAGATTCATTTATTTCCCACAGATTTAGCTAATAACTATAGTATAAGGTCATCATATATCTTAATAAACCAAGATAATCCCTTATTTGACAATCTATCCCAGTATTACAAAATATTCCTTTAGTAACACTATACAGAGTGGCTACTGATCGGAAAAACTGGAAATAATTATGTTTTATGTTTGTACTTTACCGTCTGTCAGAAATTTAAAAATATTAAGAGTCTTTATTAAAATTTGTAACAAAACTAGGCTACATGAATTTTCTTAAACTCAATTTGGTATTAAATTTTCATTAAAAATCACACCACTTGAAATTTTATCATTAAAACAGTTGTCAAAAAATACGCAGGCAAGGACCAGTAGCTTCTTGAGAAATCAAATTCTCATAAAGATTCCTGGTGAGAGCTACTTTTAAGTATCTTCTAATGTCATGTAATTTTCAAAAATTTGCCAGGGAAGGATTCCTAGACCCACCACTTTTGCACTTTTGCTGGGAAACTGTTTTTTTTTTCCTTTCTAATTCCTCCTTCCCCAACACAAATAATAAGCTTCTGTCCATCTATTGGGTATAGCATATTCGTATATTTGCTACTGTTTAACTTGTGTAATATCTTCTCATGGCTGAGCACACATTACAAATATAATAATGACATTCCAATCTAGACCTTAAAAAAGGGCTTTAAGGGTGTTGAATAATACCCTGAAAAAAATTTTAGAGGTGGGAAAGGGATCCTAACTGTGGTGGCTTGTGGCAAAATCTCTCGACAAGCGATGATTAGGTGTTTTTTTTTAACAAAGCCCCATCTTGAAGTAATTTAAAGTGCTTTAAAACATACTTAAGGATGTAGATTAATAAATTGTGTAAGAGTTCGTTTATATACTAGCTTAAGCATTGAGTTAGAAATTCTTGCTCAAGAACTAACATTTGGTGGCCCATTCAGAAAACATTTTGCAAAACATTTTCATTTGTAATCATTTGTTCAAAGTCTCGCAACCAGAGTGAAAGCCTTTTACAAATCAGGATTTTTTTTGCCCCCCAGATAATCCAGGAATTAAGTTGGAATTTTATTTTAGAGTTTGAGTAGCCACCCTCCTATCATTACTAGTTTTTAAGAATAGGAAAATGACTACAATATTGTTTATAATCCACTACATTTTAAGAACCTGTGAGTGAATTATTAATGTATTGGTATACCTGCAAGTTGCTCTGCCATCTTGAGGCAGACCTGTTGCGAGCCACCCACGATTTTGCGTTCCTGGGCGCCTCCTTTCACCCTCCAGAGGTTGAGGAGCCCCCCACCCTGACACATGTACCACAGGTAGTAGAGTAGGGACATTTCATGACCATCTGCTGTGTTGTTATTGCTACATAGAGCCAGGAGAAATTCGACCCCATCTCTAAACACAAAAAAGTTTCATTGTCAAATTATGGTTGTAATTTTCCAATTACACTCATCACACTCAACTTACATTCCGAGCAGACTATCTTCACACTTTTTATGTGACACTATCACAAATTCTCGTCGCTTTTAAACATGAATAAAGACACCTAATATATGGAATTAATATAAAATTATAATAATATAGTTAAAGGAAGAGACAACTTCCACACTAGCTATAAAACTTGGTAGGTCTGTAGACACATTTAAATCACACACAAAACAAACTATGGTATGTTTCCACCCTGTAGTTATCGGGATCAGATGATCGAATAGTACACTTGATATAACTGAGGGGTGAAATAAAGGTAATTTGATTCATATTATGGTCCCATCCTTCAGGAAAAATAATAGTTTATTTATTTCAAATTTGTCCTATGAGTTATGCACTTTCTATTGGTTATGCATTATGCATGAATATAAACTCATCGTAGTACCCAAATCATTGCTACAAAAATGTCCTAAAACAAAAACTTGAAAACAATAGTTCATATTCTTTACTTTCACATTTGTTGATTAGTTTAAACTTGAGTGTACCTCAGTATTTGAGTGATAGTCATAATATTATCTGGATGATTGTGTACATACTTGGTCCAGCAGTGTCTGCACAGGAAGTCTTGGACAGTGAGCTTGTCCCACTCTTTGGCTCTTGGGGCCCTCCACGGCTTGTCAAGTGGGATCTCCTTGCTCATGTTGTCCATCAGTCGACACATGTACACCACCTCCAGGTATGCTAGAGGATTACTCCACCAAAGGTTGGGCCATGTCGTCTGATAGCAGAACTGTCTCCCCTATACACACATAGATTAATGTAAATATAATTATTATATTGGTTGAAGAGAATAGAACGGTATAGAACGCTAAAACATACTTTTGGAAAATAATATTACTACAACATAAACAATACCAAACTGAATTATTAATAACAATAAACACACTGTTGTACCTGAAATATCAATATAACTAATGTTTTAGATTACACAGTGATCACTTTACTCACCTAAATGACAGGGTAATGTTGCGCATTGCTAACAACAATTCCACCTCTGAGCCAACATCAGGTTTCAGCCATAAAAACCTATATCATACAGTAGGGAATACTTATGAAACTATAATACCACAAAACTATGTTTTATTCAATAAATAACTATATATTTTTATGTTTATCATTATATGTTAACTTAACCTAACCAAAACTAACCTTTCATGTGCCACCGATTCTACACTAAGCTGATTCATATATTTAGTTTTAGTGGCAGCCACAGCAGAAAATCCGATTTCACATAGATAGGATGTGGAAAACGGTAAGAGAACTCCTACAGCTTTTGCACTCATTGTTGGGTACTTACTGTGTGAGTTAACATGTTTTAAATTAGTATTCCACTTTGCGATCCGAGGACAGGTCTATCAGTTTTTCTTATTCACTAATTGGCAGCCTCTTTCTTGCTTCCACAGAAAAAAGGATTTTGCACCCATTCATTTTTACTGACATCATCAACGAATTCCTTAAAATAATTTTTTAATCCTAATTTTAGCAATTTGAAGTGGTCGGTGATAAAAATGTGTTAAAATCATGCCACACATTATAATGTTCTTCAAGAGTTTCGTTCAGTCTTAGGAACATGTCAAGAAAACGTTCTTCAACATTATCCAGCCATAGATCCAGTTTCTCAATAAGAGCGCTCACCTTATCACTGAAGTGTAAATGTTCGAACCAGACCTCTGCATTGACGTCTTTAAAATATTAAGTCTTTCAAATATATCAGCACGATACGTTAGTTTGCAAAATAAACTGTTCTCGTTGATCTCATTTATATAATTCATCTCACTTGCTGTCAAAAACTGTCTAGAATTCTGAAAAGTCCCTCAGCAAAGCTATTCCCAGAGTTGGTTTCCAGAACAATAGGTCCTCTTTGACAGATCTGTTATTGATAAACCGAACATAAGCTATAAAGTGGGCATCCTTCACCGATTCAGTAGCATTGTCGACCTGTATTGCAAATTTCGACAGTTTCAAAGCTTTGGTAATCTGTTCTCGTATGTCTTGCGCCATGTTGGATATCCGTCTTCCCAATGTGTTATCTGCCAGAGAAATCTTTTGGATTAGATCTGCAGATGCTTTGACAAACATTATTTCTGCGATTTCGACAGCAGCCGGCAAAACGAGTCTCTCCAACATAATGAGGCTTCTTACATTTTGCGATCATATATGAAACTTTGTATGATGCCAGAAGTCCTTTGGTAGGACAACTTGTCATGCTTATCATTGATTTGGTCTGTCCAGAATATTCTTAACTGTGTCGGTAAACATGCATTTGGAGTAAGATAATCGAAATATAATGTTTCTATTTGGATTTTGAACTTTTCTATAGTCATCAAAATCTTGTAAAAAAAGTATATACAGTATAAGATTATAGTCTGCACAAAACTTGTGACCTCTCTGGATTAACGCCGCGACCCCCAGGTTGGAAATAACTGGCCTACCAATTGAAGATTATGTAAATTTAGAATGTATAATATTGTTATAATCAACATTTAAAATTACCTAGATACCGTTTTAGCTATTTTTTCTTAATAGTGTTGCACCTGGAATGTGTAGAAGGTGGCTTACTGTTGACCAATATAGTGTAAAATTAAATCAGGTTCTATTATTCATAATACTGATTTGTCAGGTACAAAAGAATGTTTATTGTAGTTAATAAGCTAGTCTCATCTTTGGCGATACAATTACTTTTAAAATTTTATGTCCTTAAGGAAAATATCTTTTCCTTCTTTTAGGTACATTTTTTATGGAGGTAAGAAGGTACAGGAAAGAGATAGAAACACATAAAAGGGACTGAAGACCAATTGGCTTTTATAATGAAAAGAATACAGTTCACACTTTGCATCTATACCACTCGACAAAAAGATAATGGCTGCCTCTTCAAGAAAATGTATTGTTGCCACCCAATCCCTGACCTAGATTTAATTCTATTGGAGCTCATCAGGAGGAGGTGTGAAACGTGCAACGCAACTTTCTAAAGGTGGAAAGTAAAAAAGAAAAAGTAAAAAAGGAAATTGGTAAAGAATGATAGGACACTTAGATAGGAACATGTAAAATGAATAACATAAAAGACAAACACAGGAAATGGACAATGGATGTGAATATGTAATTAATTCTCTAGAAGAAAAACTTATTTTAAAAATGTGTAAGACCTTTAATGCAAGTTAATAATTACATTTTCCTTTTATCTGCCAGTGAGTATCTACTTTGCAAAAATCCTCCATTTTTAAAGAGCTTTCTGGCTTAAAATGAGTTTGAAAGTCTGTGCTCTTCAGAAAGATAAAATAAAATGTAGTTTCAAAATAAGTCAAATTTCTCATGAGAATGTCATAAAGATCCTTGAAGTGAATTTAAATAAATAATAAATGGTAGCTAGAATAATATTTAGCTTCATAAAAAAGTGCCATTTTGGGATGACAAAAGCTAAAAATTTAGTAATGGCCGAAAAAATAAGTGCTAATATGGTGTGCTGAAATATAATAGTTAATTTTGAACCTAGTTTGAGTCCTTCCACTTGCTTATGAAAACAATGTAAAACAAGTGCTTACTTTGCTGTAGTGAATAAAATCGTGCTTGTCATTGCACAGATAGGTCCCTAGCCCCAATTCCTTGCATAGTCGGAGTATGTGGTTCTGAGAGGGTCCCACGTAGGAGGCGCCCAAATCAGCCCAGCCGAACTTGGGTACTGATGGGTCATCATCTGGTGGGTGCACAGTGAGTGTTCTGCCGCCTACCCTGTCGGCAGCTTCTAACACGACCACATCAACACCGTGACTGACCAGCAACCGAGCAGAGCTCAGACCTAGAATATTTTTGTCAACATACAGACAGCAGAACTGGGGAGAGATGGTAGGGGGGCACTTGAAATAATTATCACCCCCACTCCCGGAACAAATTTTCCAAATTTAGTTCACTCCCCTTTGATATTCTCAAATATGAAGCTGAAAGATATCCTTACATATTACAAACAATTGCTTCTAGAGGCGTGCTATTTTCAAAAAATGTCTGAAGAAGGACACTCCAAATAGCTTCTAGGAATATCCAAATTTTTAGAAAAAATCTTGGAGAGAACCAACCATACCTAAGAGCTTTTAAAGTAGTATAATTTTTTTTAAAAAATCAGGCTTGAAACACTCTAAATGACTTAAAGGTGCATCCAAATTTTAAAAATGTTATGGGGCAGTACCGCTCCAAATAGCTTGTAGGGGAGTCTAATTTTCCTAATATTTCCATATAGAGTCCATTCCAAATATCTTCTAGGAGCAACCAATTTTCAAACATTGCCGGGGATAGTGTCTGGACTCCCTCTCCCTTTTGGCATGGGTGTTTAAGCCCCCTAAAAAATCTCTTTTTGCAAAATGTTGATCCCCTCTTCCCTAGAATAATAATATTTAGCACCGCGTCTTACTACCCGTTCGGGTTATACGCCAAAGTACTAATTACACTAATGGATTAGGAATAGGGAGGGTTGAATTTAGAGGAAGTGAACCCGCATTTGCGTGGAGATCTTCCCTAGAAATATGAGAAAGGGGCTACAGAATGAAATAAGGCCAAAGAGTCCGGTGAGAGATAATATTTGAGAGATCAATCACTACAATGGTAAGCTATAAAGAAATGTTAATAAATACATTTATTTTATAAAGAATTAAATTACTAACCATAGGAGCTATCTTGAGCATAAAACAGCAATGTTATCATTTCATATTAATTAGACAATAAACATTAGACATTTTACTTTTAGTTCAAACCCTGTAAAGAGGGTAAATTTTAGATCCTGGTAATAGCACACCTAGTTCTTGTGAATATAGTGATTCTCTTTTATCATTGTTTACTGTAAACTATTTGTTTTGAAAGATTGTTTAGAACTTATTATAAACAAATTAAAACATTGAATAATCCCATTTAATTTTAGTGAGCTCTTTTGTTTATTCAAAGAGATGTAAAAAAGGTCTTAAGGTTTTGTATCAATTTAACTTTTCAGACATTGGGTGTAGGCCCTATACTGGTGTAAAAACTTAAGGTGAGGTGGAAGCAATATCAAGGCAAGTTTTGAATTTTGGTCAAAATAAGTAAAATATTGTTTCAGTGTCAATATTATGTTAAATTCTCTAAATATTGTAGGATCAACAGTTATTAAATATCTAATGATAACAATGACATTTGAACATAGCTTTTTAAATAAAGATAGAGGATTATTTTCAAATGTAACAATGCTTTTATGACAAATATTCAAGAACTTTAAAGATTATTGAGTGTAAAGATTTAAACTAAACTCTGCCACTGAAGCAATAGACCTATTTTAATTATTTAGCTCAAAAACAATTTTAGCTAAAAAAGATTAAAACATTGAGATCCTAATTTATATTCTCTCTCACCTCTCCTGAAGAAACATTTAACTAAAATATTATCAACACTTACCACTTAAGCCAGCTCCTATTACAATAACCTTGTTAGCCTCCATTCTCTTAGAAGACTCTCTTTTATGAATTAAGTATTGATAGAGACCTATTTATACACAATTGTGTTTCAGGAAATCCATTCCACGGAAAACATCACAATGACTCTTATCTTAGTATTAATATTGTAAGCCTTTAATTCAATAAGATTTCAGTAACTTCTAAACAACTGAAGAAGAGATAACGAATGGTGGATTAATGTTTTGCCACCAGTCTATAGTTATCACCCACAAGTAAACAACTTAGCTCTTTTATCCTCAACAAGCACCGGTACTCATAGTCAACAGTGGCGTATTCTGAGAAAATTAGTAGGTATGCTGTACTCTAAAAGTTGCAGGGGAGATTTGGGGGCCGAGGACCCTCAACCACCGTTGTTCAAGAACGTCAAGGGATTATTCCCTAGGAAATATTTGAAGATGTTTGCCTCTAGAACAGTGGTTCTCGAACATTTATTATTTCCCCTTAACCGTATGCTAGCTTAGGAAATTTTGAGGCCCTCCCCTACTCCATATTCTCTTTTTTTCTATCTATCCAAAACGATGTTTACAATCCACTCAAAATGTAATAAAAGTAACTTCATGGTGTCAGCCCACATTCAGGCTATACCCACCGAGTGGCTACCAAACTGTTTGGTGAATTAGTGCCAACTCTTGCGGTTAGAGGGTGTAAATGGTCAGCACAACGATGCCTCCAGCCATTAAACTCGGTCTTCTATACCGGAGCCACTATTACTTTATTCGAGTAACTCCTTATTTATCCACATTAGGCTGGGTCTAGTCTGTTCCAAACCCACTGCTTCCCAGATAATCAGAAATGACTTCTCAGAAAAATCTGTAAGTGCCGGGAATCAAACCCAGGACCTCTGGGTCTGTAGCCAAAATGAAGTGGTTAATGGATCAAGCGTCCATCAGATTTTGGTGAGAGGTAATCGGATGGATTGTCCAACTCACGTTGCAATTAAAACTATTTCTTGAAGCCTAACTTATCTCACACAATGCTGTTTGGAAACAAACGAGTCTCCCAACTTGAGAATTTATGCTCCAGAAGTTATTTAGATGCGTAAACCCTAACACAGGGGAGATTATCTCCTATTAATACTCTATCCCTACGTCATTGGTTTATTGCTAATACATTAATTACATATTGTGTTGTAGGCAGTGGCGCACCCAAGAGGGAGGGGGGCAAACAGGGTATTTGACCCCCCTTTACCCAACACCACAAATAATTTTAATATAAATTTAAATAACATTAAGTATAACTAAAATATTTAGCATTGAAGATGTGTCGAATGTATAGACTACATTTTAATACCAGGCTTCAGGCTTAAGCCTAATATTCTAAAGGTTTACTGTTACACACAAAATTAGCATTAAAAAAAAACCCACAAATAATAGCTTCAATATCATTTGCATTACTTAAATCTCTTAATTATTATAAAACTACTCCAAATAATTTCTAAAAGCATTTAATATTCATAAATATTCTCTGCCTTAAGGGGTTAGGGGGCTGTCCAAACCCAAACCCACTCTCTCCTTCAAAATTTCACTCTTGCTACAGCCTTGATTGAAAACCTCCCCCAAAGTAAATGACTGGCTGGGTGCGCCACTGATTAAGTAAATTATATGAAAATATATTTTATTTTACCTTTCACTTCTAAATCATCTTGAAATGGTGAAATTACACTCTTGACTTTTGGGATTCTTTGATGTATAATTATATAAAATCACAATGATTAATAAGTACGGTAGTTAATGTAAAGCAAATATTAAAAAAAACACTGTTAAAACTCCAAAAATCCTCGCTACTAAATAAAAACAAGAATTACCGTCAACTATGGTTAAAGTAGCCTCTTCACCCGCCACCCCCTTTCCTCACCCTACCAGTGCTGAAATGCCTAAATTTGAAAGAGTGGAGTGGTTAAATGTGTTGGCCAAATATGTGATAATACATGTGAATAAAACACCTAAAAATAACTCAATGTATTTAATTAGTGTATGATTTAAAGCTTGTTAAGTATACTAACAATTATTTTACAGTTAATTTTACATACATATTATATAACTTTACTTAAACTATACTAAACTAGCTTACTAAATAAACATGGTGATCTTGAATCTTTTTTCAATAGTTTAAACAATGCTTATCCTACTACACATGAACAGCATGACCTGGGGTGTAAAAACCCGAACTCATTGGCCAATTACTTGTGGGCGAGTGGAAAGGATTGTGTTGCAACCCCCTAAACATTGGGCAAGGTCATTAGAGCCTCCCTATCTTGCCTTGCGGTTTTCAAGCAGCAGGCCCTGGGTTTCCTATTGTGTCAAGTAGAACCTTTTGGAAGAAGAATGACTTAAAACACAGTATTCTTGGAATATGAACCAATATTAGTTTTAAAATTAATAATTCATTACATGTCTATTAATTAACAATTTAAACATTTGTATTTACACAGTTAGCACATACAACATTGAATTAAACAACAAACTAGGTCTTATCATTATAGGTATGTGGTGCAGGACTAGCATACCCGGAGAATACGCCACTGATAGTCAAGGATGTTGGGGAAAATACAACAAAATTGAACTTTTATTGGTTGGAATCCCAGCTAATATGTCATATGAAATAGAAATAGTAGAGTTAACTAAATGTTTATATTTATTATAAAACAATTTAGCTTCACATTCAGTTGGAGGTAGGATGGAAGTAGATGCCAGAAAAGGCCAATGTTTTTGCAGTTTTTATGGCAAAACCTTTTTTGGCCAAAATAAATAAAATATTGCCCCAGCACAAACATAGAATTTAGTTTTATTCACATGTTGATCTCAACATTTCTCAAATATCTGTCAAGATATTTTGGAATTTAATGACAACTTTTTATTTTTATTTAAAAAGTTTGTCATCTAATGCCGCTATGCTCATGATGGATAATCAGGAAATGTTGATATTAAAATGTGTAGAAAATTAAACTCTACATTTGTACTGGAGCAATAATTTATTTATTTAGCTAAAAGATGTTTTACCATAAAAACTACAAAACATTGGCTGGCCTTTTCTCGCGCCCCCTTCCATCCCAGCTTAAAGGTGTGACTATCTACAATTAATAAGGGGTATTTCTTTTAATCACCATGTTTTACTACCTGTTCAGTCTATATACATAATATGTACTAATTATGCTAATGAGTTAGGAATGAGGAAGGCTGAATTCAAAGGAAGTGTACCCACATTTGTGTGTAGGGACGGTGGAAAACCATTTAGGAAAAATCACTCTCAGTACACCAGACCAGGATTCGAACTCTGATCTCCATGTGATCAACAGTCTAGTCTAACACGAGAGTGATGCCTTAGACCATGCGGCCACTGAAGCAGATAAGTGATGTGTTAATTAATAGTCTGGGGTATGGTTGTTGGGCATTATATATAAATATGTTGAACTAGTAATAAGGGGAATATTAGCTCTAGATTTATGAATATTTTGATAAATGTGGGTACACCATTATCTAAATAATATAAACCCACATAAATATTTGCATATTCTAAAGCCTCATTCTTGCCTTCCACCTTTTTTGTTCGCATACCCTCAAATATAATTTTTCTTCGACTTTGTACACCCACAATTGTTGGTGCATGATGGAAGTTACCAAAGGCACAGAATGCAATCGTATCCAAACTTTTACTTTCTAAAGGAATAGTACAATTTTCTAGCAGAACCAAGGGCGTAGAAAGCTAATTTTTCGAAGGGGTCAGGGGGTCAGCTCGAAAATTTTACTATAGGTCTAGCTTTAACCACAGCCGTCTTGCCTTAGCTGATAAAAGCTTTGATATATATATATATTAAAAGATATGCCCCTAAGATATCTTCGAGTATCCCGAGTTGAATATCACTGGTATAGAGCATTAGACTAAAGCATAGTTTAAATTATGAGGGCTAACTAGAAAACTTATCTGAGTGATGCTGCAGTAGAAATTGTTTGGATGGAAAAATCTTTTTAAGACCATTAACACTGCCACAAGCAGCTGCTTCAGTTTAAGAGAGTAAATTGTTGTTCCTGGTTGGACTTCAAGGTTGAACGTTAACAAGAACAAAAATTTACTCTCTGAACCTGAAGCAGCTTATCTTTAGAAGTATGTTTTATCTAAGCAATTTCAGCCTAGGGTGATGGATCTGGAAATATATGTGACCATTTTAACATAAAAAATTGTATGAAGAACATAAGTAATAGTGATGTGTTGAACCAGCTCGTTGACGCAAGCTCACATAAGCTCGTTCACTCAAAAGAGTCGTTCATATGAGTCATATCGTTCACCGCATGGCTGACTCGCTCCCAATCCCTTCACCCCTTCCCCTCCTTAACTTGAAGAGCAAGCGAGCGCTAACTAGTTCTCACAATTCCCGTTCCGAGCGTGCAAATCTGTCCCTGTCCTTTCAACTTATGAACGAATTAGGATTTATGTGTAATTTATCCTAAGCTTATTGCATTTGATTCTCTAATTTTATTATTTACACATATTATTTATAATACTTAACCTTAGTACATAGCCTTTTGTGTCTAAATCACAGAATTATGTGTATTGATGTTAAGAAAAATAGTTTAATATTGTAGGCAGTGCTGCAATCTAGTGACGATAGTAAACATCATTAGTTGATTTTTTCGTAGTAATGAACAAAGAACGACAGAAGAGTCGTGAATGACAAACACTCCTGACTCTTTCCTGAACGGATGAACAAGAGCAAAAAAAAAAGAGTCGTAAATAATGACAACTCTTTAAGCTTAGCGAAGAAGGGCAGTTGGAAATAGTGCAAAAGCGATGCGTTGATAGCTAAGACTAGCTAAATCAAACCGAACATTAAACAAAAACTCAAAGCGAGCAGGCAGAGATAATGATAGCATATGAGTGAAAAGAAGAGATATAAAGAAACATCAAACTAATGCATGATGACTCCCGTAAAGTGTCACATGGACACAAAGTAATGATCAGGGGGAAAAGGGGAGTGGTGCCTTGTGGTTGGGCCTAATATTTAGGGTAATAGGCCTATTTAATTTCATTGATCTAAGTTCTTGATTTAAATGTACAACTGAGATGCATACGTTTATTTTGTACAAGTAATAATAGAAATAAGTGTTGAAATAGGGTCAATGTATCAGACATATGATGTAGCGTGTAATGGCGGCGTGAACGACTTGTTCGTGAAGCGAGAGCCGTTCGTTCACAGCTCTAATTCAAGAGTCGTTCAACTTGAATGATTCACTCACGAGTGACCCATCACTAATAAGTAAGAAAGATAAGTCATTTAATAGCTAGAACCTGTATCAATTGGTACAGTAATAAATGCCAAGCTTGTATAGTCTGCTTTACTGGTGACAGAGTGGTTGGGGTTCGGATCCAGGTTGGGTTTACCCAAGATGTTTTTCCCTTAATCATTTCCCACTCTCTCTTTTTCTCCAGTCTCCGCAGTAATTCATATACATTTCATCTAAATTTCTACCTTCCTTATCCCTATTTCATTGTTGTAGTAGTTAAATGTAGTTAATCCAAACAGGTAGGACAATGCAGTGTGAATAAAAATAAGTCTGATATATTATTTCAGTTGATAGCATGTCTGCCATTTATACTAAATATCCCAGGTTCGATCTCCGGAATGGCCAAAAACTTAATTATTTTCTGAAAATTGAAAAATGACACCTGGACACGAGAATCGAACTCAGGACCTAACCACTGAGCTATCCAGGAATCGTCCCGTGCCCAGGGTCATTCTTCACTCATATTTTAAGGCAGAGTATTTGATGGACGTGCGGAAATTGTCGGCTACAAATGTGTGATTTTATTAAGATCACGAGCTTTCAGATAACGCAGCCACCTTCGACTCGGTAGTTGGCTGTATTATTGGTGAAATTGAGGCTTCTCCTTTCACATTTGATGAATTGTTGGCCATGATAGGGAGTGTTTTTGAATCTGTTCTAGAGTTAAGTTAATTTGTATAAATTATGTGCCCATATTATCAGTTTGTTCAAAAAGTACACCTAAATACCCCAAGTAAAATAAACAGAATCTAAAATAACTCTCAAGTAATTGTTGTTGCATCATTGTTGTATGTAAGAAAGGGGTTGAAAATAGATCAATTTATTAGAATTAAGTTATGTATATTTTATCATGCACCAGTACATTTTTTAATATATTAAATGTTGTCAAAACTTGTTAAAATTATGTTCTATTCAAACTGAAGATATGGATGCAATCAACTATGAGAAATGACAAGACTCTCTCAGCTTACCTTGTTACATGTGCACCCTGATGTTACTATTGATCAATATTCTATTGTTATAACTTTTGTCAAAAGCAAGCATTATAAGCCAGAGTTAATTAATTGAGATGTTGCTAACACTTTTTTTGTACTCAATGTATCTAGAGATATGTTTTGATTTTGTATTGTGTATGCTATTTTGGTTGGCTTAATTTTTTTTTTAGTCACAGCATCTTACTATCCATTTGTTCTATAAGCATGAGATGAGTAAGTCGGAATTTAAAAAAGGTACAGTGAAAAACCACCTTCATTACACCTGACTGGGATTCGAACCCCATCCTGTCTTCATCATTGGCATTCCATTCTATTACTAGGATGACACCATACATCATTTTACCGCTGAAGCAACTCTTTGTTAAATGTTATATAAAACTTATTTATAATTATTCAGGATTAATTTTAAATTATATAGATATATATTTGATACAAATGTTTGGCAGACATGAGCGATATTTTGGGTAGATAGAAAGACCACTTCAGGCATATTTTGAATGTTCATGAAGGATCCAAATTGAGTGAGTGTATTGAAATCCGTACTGCTGACCCATTAGTCCCAGATCCAAGTATTAGTGAAGTCAAATGAGCTATTAGGAAGTTAAAATATCATAAATCTCTAGGTATAGATTCATTACCAGCCAAGTTAATAAAGAGAGGCGGTGAAATGCTGGTAATAGAAATTTATAAACTTTTATGTTCCATATGAACCATGAGGTATTACCACAAGAATGGAAGGAAGGTATTATAATAGCCATTTTAAAAAAGGGTGATAAAACAGATAGTAATAACTATAAGATATCTCACTACTATCAAGATGTTATAAAATCTTATTTAACTATATTTTAATAAGATTGACGCCATGTGTAAAGGAAATAATTCGGGACCATCAGTGAAGATTTTGCGAAATAGGTCAACAATAGATCAGATTTTTACTATTCAGAAAATATTAGAAAATAAAGTGGCAATACAGCTTGATGAAGCATCAATTATACATAGATTTTTAAAAGGCTTATGATTCATTTAAAATAAACAAATTATGTAACATTTTAGTTAAGTTTTAGATACCAAAAACTTGTCAACCTAATTTATACGCATGGCTGGCTCCAAGTTGTATATCACTTATCAGATACTTTCAAAATACACGATGAGTTGAAACAAGTAAATGCACTTCCCTAATTGATTTTAAATCTATCCTTAGAGCAGGGATGGGCAAATTACAGCGCAAAGGTCGAATGTGGCCTGCCGGTGTGTTCAATACAGCCTGCAAGATAATTAATTTAAATGTGTTGCGTTGTGAAACTGGTCTTTTTAAACACACAAAAAAAAAGCGTATATTTATACAATCATACCAAAATCAACATTTCCAAACTTGGTAAAACATGCCCGAAAAATATATGGTTATGTTTGTATCCACATATTCATTCTAACAAGTGTTTTCAACCATGAAACTTAGGAAAGGTGATCTTAGAAATCGACTTACTAATGAGCATCTGTCTTCCCGTCTGAGAATAACATTCTCACAGCCTAACCTACACTATGAAAAAATGGTGGAAGCTCATTTACAGTTTCACTAATCTCTTACCCTATCATATAAATCTTTTGGACAAACTTAAAAACATACTAAATTACAAAGATCTTTATGAGTGTTTTATATTTTCAATATATTTAAACTTATTCATGTCATTTTACTATATGTGTGTTTAATTAATACTATTTAATGAATTTTGAAGAAAAATTAATAAATAAAAGTATTTGACCCACCAATGTTTTACATTTTTTTGTTTGACCCTCCTGTAAGTAAGTTAGCACATCCCTGCCTTAGAGAATGCTATTGGGTTAATCCAAGAGAGTAGGGAAGGATTGGTACTAAACGGTACTTTGCAGCTATTACAAATACACAGAGGATTTAGCTTTGTTGGGCAATAGCAAGGCTGTTGCGAGACATAAAGATATTTATTGGACACTAGTAAGGGAATATGTTTAGAAGTGAACGCTGAAAAGCCTTCGTATACGATCTCACAAAGAACAAAGATTGAGGATGATAATTTAGATATTACTTCGAGCAACATATCATTCGACATGGTTAACGAGTTTAAATATTCAGGAACAATTCTAACTAGCAATAACGATATTAGAGTGAAAATTAGGACAAGAATACAGAAGGGAAGAAAATGCTATTACTTGATAAGTGATTTGTTGACATCTCGCCTGCTGTCAAGGAATGTAAAACCTAGACTATAGAAAACCTGTTCTCTATGGGTATGAAACGTGGACTCTTACCTTACATGACAAAAACAAATTTAGGGTGTTCAAAAACAAGGTTCTCAGGAGGATATTTGGTCCAAAAACAGATAGGCTACTGGGGACTGGAGGACGTTACATTATGATGAGTTACATATCCTGTATTCATCACATTGCATTGTTAGGATAGTCAAATCTCATAAATTACAGTGGGCAGGACATGCAACGCGATTGGAAGGAATCTAGAGCAGCGTTCAGGGTACCGACTGACGAACCCAATGGGAAGAGGCCATTGGGAAAACCTAGACACAGAAGGGAGGATAAAATGGGAATGAACCTAATAGGGTGTAATGAGGTGGACTGGAAAGAACTAGCAAAAGAAAGAGATAGGTGGCATGCTTTTGTAAGTGCAGCAATGAACTTTCAGGTACCTGATGTGCAGAGGCAGGTTCTTTTGCTTTTGGCGATAAACGCGAATTGTTTTTCTGTACTTTCAAAATCTATATTTATACATTTCACAATGTTTCTGAAGTGATCCGACATATTTTGAAATCGTTAGTTTTCGTGAATTGTTTCTATTCTCGTGAAATTTTATTACTCTCCCGATTAACGCAAAAAATAAAAAAATTTATTACAAACTTTAATATTTCAATATACAGTTGAATTTGAAGTTTTAAAAACAACATTTTATTGAACAAGCATTCCTTCACAACCTAACATTTGCCACATTAAACATTAAATTATTTAAATATTGACTTCAACAATATCAAGGCTGTTTGTACTTAATTAAATGTGTTTGTACATTTAAAGTTTTAATTAGTAAACATTTATTAGGATTTACGCGCTGGTGTCACAAGTTTAATCTACTAGGATAAATATGGCAAAATAACTTAAAAGAAATGAGCTCTGTAATTTCTGGCCTAATGAACATTTTCAAAAACGCCCGTAAATTAAAAACTGAATATAAGAAACATATAATTGAAAATCACCTGACATTAGAAGTGAAACTTTACCCAGTTCCTGGGTTAACTTGTTGGTCTAGTTGGTTTAATTCTGTGGTGTAATTGTCAGAATACTTTGATGCAATTGTTAATTTTCTCAAAAAAATAAGTCTTTCAGTTCAAGGTCAAAATTTATTTGATGACCACTTGACTAAAACTAAATGTAAAATGGTGCAGATTCAAGTAGCTTTTGTGTCCGAAAATTGAAAATTAATTACAAATCCAATTTTGGAATTTCAAAGTAAAGAGAAGCCTGTGGCACATTTGGTGAATTCAAGAATCGAATCACTGAAAGCCAAGTGTGAATTAGTGAGAAATGGTTGGTTTGGAACCAACGTTGTACATATGTTAACCAAAGTTTCACCACTATGTATGCCAAACTGAGGAGTGTTTGAAGGCATGTGATGCATTAACTTGTGCTAAGCTAAATTCAATGTTAGCCAAAATTAAAGTGATAAAAATATTAGGGTACCTGTGTGACCCTACTAAGTTACTTAGCAGGTTCAAGTGATGGGAGGGAACTTGAAAGAATGTTCAAGGACCTTCCTGAGACTTGCAGTGTGATTTTTAACTAGGCCACAAAGAACTGTGCACATTAAATTGTGAACAAATTGACAGTGACTATGTGGATGTGGTGAAAGCTCTAATAGGTTTGAAGGTTTTGAGGAAATATCGCTTCAGTCGCTTTGGTTGCCCATTTCAAATGCAGAGAGTGAACGGTATTTTTCAATGTACAATTTGGTACCGTAGTGAATGATAGATGTACCAAGATGAATGAAAAAAACATTACTACATGTTGTATGTTATAGTTTGGCGATACAGAGTAGGGTGATTTGCCAGTAAATATTTGTGTTGAGCTTTCAACACCAAATACCACTATTTTGAAAAATGAATGATAATTTTTTTAATATCCACCATAAACACCTGCGTCTGCTGGTGGGATAGAGTGAGTATATGTGTATATAATGTAGCATTGGTGTGCTACAAGTCACCTTACACAAGTTAATAATCCGATACCCTACATTGCTACAGCCATATCACTTTAGGGAATATCCCCTCAATATGTTATTTCATTATTGTTTGCCATTACACATATGGTCATTTCCTCCAACGAGCTAACCAACTTTCACCGTAAGGTCAGGCATCGCCCAACCGTCCGTCTTTGCCATAGTGACGGATCAAGAAGCCGGCGAGGTTTGAGAACGACGCACCTGCAAGATAGGGACAGCGAGTGGAGAGTTCGGCCAGCTAAAATATCAATTGGCTAGGAGTTCGCTGTCAATGCTGATTGGACTTTGATGCAGTCATTTCAAGCAAAAAAATCGCAACTCAGACACACATAATTGATGTTGCCAGTACTTAAAAAAAGAAACTTTGACTTAATATTTCAACTAGAATCAGTAAACACTTACTAATCTTGAGGAAGACTGGGCAAGATCCCTAGACAATGATGGGTTTCGCGGAGGAAATGAAGACCAATGTAATAGTTTTCTTCGCTCCAGTACAGGTTAGGATGTGGGTGTCAAGATAGGAACTGAGATTCTTTATCTTTACTTAATATTTCATGTATGGAGCTGGTCCTAGAATTTATTATATTATTCATCAATGTATTTCTGTATTATTTGTCGTCTCAGTAAGTGGGAACATTAAGCTGTAGTGTTTCAGTTATTAGGTATTAAAGTTAATAAAGTTAGCCGTTGAGGTGGACAGGAACCTTAAGCCTATTTATTTTCCAGTTATATGTACATTTGAGTTTAGAAGGTTCAATTATGTATGTTTTTTCAATTCAACATAAAGATCTGTTAAATGTATTTTTTGGTCAGTCTTTCATTTTGTACGAGTCATGGAGAATTGTGATGTCGAATTCTTGTAGTGTCATTTTACATTCACGGGCGTCGTTGATGGGCAGGGGGGGATGCGTTCCCCCCAATAATCTTAGGAAACTTTTAATCATCATCATCATAATCAACATTATTCATCGTTTCTGCCTCTGCAGGTTATCTGTCACATCCTCTTCCATTCCTGTCAATCTCTCCAAACTGCTCTCTCAGCGACACATACTAAGTCCACTCCTTTAACTTCATGTCCTTCTGTGCTTGGTCCATCCATCTTGTCTGTGGTCTTCCAATAGGTCTTCTACCCTTCTCTTTGTTCTGTAAGGTTTTCTTAGCCATTCTGTCCTCCATTCTTATCACATGACCTAACCACAGCAACCTTTTTCTCTTCAGTGTCTCTTCTAATGATAAAAACTTTTAAACCATCCTTAATTATTTCGTTCCTTTTAATAAAAGTACTGAATTTGCGAAAAACTGGTTCTTAAAGGGGCGATGGATGTAAATAAGTAAATTTCAATATAAAAAATGCTGGTAGGCTTACAACATATTTTTGTTAATAACATAGTAGCCTATATATTTTGCAGCTTGACTTCTTAGTTAATAATGATTGACACTTTACTTTCTAAGTTCTGAGAATCATTATAGAAGACCACTTCTAATTTATATTTGTCTTGGAAATAGTTCCTTTCTTCCCAAACCTTCCATTTTCCTAGAAGGAACTATACACTTTGTTTCTCCTCAATATTTTGAGTGATTAGTTCCAGCATGTGTTGCAAAGTTTCTCCCTAAATCCGATGATTTTCAGAACTGTCACAAAATAGTTTTATTTACCCAATCTCATCTTTCAAAACCTCTCACCCCTGCTGTTTTCAACTACCAACTGAGAGTACTACTACACACACCTTAGTGAACAGAATTTGTTTTCAAATGTCGAAACATTAATTCGTGTTGCCAAGTTCATTTTGTGAGGTAGAAAGAAGTTTTAGTTCATTGTGTGGACTAAAAACCTATTAATTAAGATCAAGTATGACACAAAAATGTCTAAATCATGTTGCAGTTTTTCATATTCACAAAGACGTATTGGATAGAATCGATATAAAAGAAACAGTGAAGTGTTTTATTCAGAAAAAAAATAAAAAAGATCCATGTTTGGATCAATACATTAATATTTGAGGTAGCTTATCTATATGATTAATACAATAGCTAAATAAGTTACCATATCAAACATTTGTTAGTCAGTTTGTAAAAAAATACTTATTTTCCTTTAGTGTGAAGGTAAAATTGGTTATTTCCAGGGTCATAACAAGGAAAGGAAGTTTCAACCCCCTTCTTCCGAAAGTATAGCTAGCAAATTTTTTCTTTTTTCATCAATGTCTAGGCTTGTAGATTATTGAAGTTTATTAAATTTTCTAATAGCTACAAGCTGAATTATGTGTTAGAAAACTTTAAAATGCTTCATAAAATATTTAATGTAACTTCTTTACTTTTGGTAGTTTGAGTATTTTGTTACATAATACACAGTACATAAATGCACACAGTACATAAATGTGCACAGTTCATTTTATTTGTGTATTGTTCTGTTTTTTATTGATACTGTACAGAAAGATACATAGATACATTATTGATTCCTTATCCATATTTAGCTTACATACAAGACTATACAATGTAATAATTAGTTTTGTACATCACATATTATGTACTGTACAATGTAACATGTGTATAACTAAACTGTGTAAAATCTCCATGACATTTTACTATTTTTCCTAAGAACAAACATTTTTTTAGTCCCAAGAGGTATCACCTAATAAGAGGTTTCACTGTAACTTGTTTCTACACTCAAAAGAACTATGCTTAATAAAAATGGTTTTGATTAAGAATGACTTCTAATTTTTAAAGTCATAAATAAATATCTTATTGTATATAAAAATTAATCATTAAATCAAGGGTCTGAAAAATATATATAGCTTATCACATAGCTAGACCCTATTTATACTCTCTTTTTTTGTCTCTGTATTGAGCACACTAAACATCATAAGTACCGGTAGCTACCAACCAGGCCTCAACCATGGTCATGCTTAATGAAATTATGTGTGTCGGAGATTTCTTCAAACCTTCCTGGGGTATGGGGTACACGTGTTGCGATGTTCACCATAAGTTAATATTAGTACTGGCGTTACGCACCTGGAAAACATGAATATTTTTGTATACATAAAAAGAAAGTGAATACCACGAGCTTGCAAAAGATATAGCTTAGTTGCAAGTATATTTCCACCATGATTATGAGCTTGAGGACAATGAGCAGGTTGTTTGTAGAAGAACCAACTGTTTCGCAAGGCAAAGATTTGTCTACAAACAACTGAAAACAATAAAAGTGGTTCATTCTGGACCACTGGCAGAACATGCACACACATTGTACATATGTATGAACATAAAGACGGTAGTTATCAAAAACAAGCAAATACAATTCACTAAGTACAAAATAATCTAGATGTTTACATTTCATAGATGAGCTTGTTATTCAGCCGATACCTTATCTCACTCAATGATACAAGACTTAGCCTAATTCGAGATGTGACAACAAGGGTAAAAAATGTAACTATGTTGAGTAATTAGATAGGTTAGAAACCCACACTTTTGGATATACAGTAATTACATGTGAATAACCTGAAGAAATAGTAAGATGTGCAAAAATATACATCGGAAGTGGCCAGCCTATGTTTGGTAAAAGCATAATATGGATTTTTTTAATAATGACTCTGTGCTTATTCTTATGAGTAAAAAAAATATTGTGTTTTCTAAAATAAAACCTTGTTAAGATACATGTTTTCATAATATTTATAAAATATGTATTGTTTATCTTTTAAAAAAAGATATGCTTAATTAAGTTCACTTGTGCTACATAAAAAATGTGCTGCAACTACCAATTAAATTGAAAACATAAATACCAAGGTATTATAGAAAACTAGTAACAAAGCTATTTATTTGTAGAGTTATTTAGATGAATTAAAAGTGAGAGTAGCTAATTGTCATGTTGAATGTTTTGATATAATAGACAGGTTTAAAAGAACTGGTGAATTATGAGAACAATAATTGTAAAACAATATTGTAAAAACAAGTAAAAGTAATGCCAATTTACAACTGAGGTTGAAAAAGTCTGAAAGGTTATGTAGTAACCAATAAAGTTAATACATAAAAATCAAATTTGAAATTTGCTGAAGGCAAACATGGAGTTAATCAAATGTTTTACTCTATAGTGTCTTCTTTAATTTATTTTTCAATTTGGCTAGATTATGATAATAATAATGATTAATAATGATAATATTTTTGTTACTACTTTTCTTTAATACATTAGAGTTTACATTTTCAATTTGACTAGTTGTAGCACATAATGTACTTAAGTAAGATAACCCATCATCATCATCATCATCAACTATTTTCAGACGGTGGCCGTTGTCAATTTAGTAAAAATCTCTATCCTTTTCTTTTCTTCCTCCTTTATTTTCTTCCATTCTTATCTTCTCAATTGCACACTTTCTGTTATCTACTACCCACATTTCTTTATTGGTCTCTCTTAAAAGTTTTTTTCCAATTTACTTGAGATCCATCATTCTCTTTGGTACAGTACCGTATTCTTTCCTTTTTCATCCTCATCACAGGACCATACCAACAATAAATAATATATTTATTTAATATTATAACGCTCCTTACTATAATCAATTTAGAATAGTTTATTAAATATGTACCTTTGTTGAAGATAGGTGAAAAAAGTACTAGAGGAATGATCTATATGAATGTTGAAGAAGTCTGTGCCTTGTATGATACACCAGCCCTTCCATGTTGTGTTGACTAAGCTTTCTCTTGGTAGGTTTTTAATATACATTTTTGACACGTGGATTACAATATTATTCTTAGAAAAAATACACTGCTTTTGTTATGTATTCATACATTTGTAAACTTGCACAGTGATTTTTAAATGCATTTAATTTCACATTTAGATGTTTAGTATTAATATTTTTCTTGCTGCAAATATTTGTCTGTAGACAAGTAATTTCCAGTAATGTAGCAAGGGGGATTGATGCCCTGGGCGGTTATCGATTTTGGCACCCCCTAGAGAAAAAAAATTCTTATAAGAAGCTTAATAAGAGTGTAAATAAAAGCAAGGCTGCAACACCAAGGCTGTAAAAAGGTAGCAGTGAATTTAAACTTCAACCTAATAAAAGGTAGTTAAAGCCGTGAGCCCCTAACCTAACAAAAGACACTATATTCCAGTGGCCTAGCTAACATGATGAAGACGGGCCGACTGAAATGTTATGTATATCATACAACCTATTTTGTATTGTATTAGCTCTAGCCGATGTTTTAGTAATATTATATTAAACACTAATTTTTGTTCGCACACCATGTCAGATGTATAATGGCACACTAAACAATACATATTTAACAGCTCTTTTCCATCCATTTTAAAACTTAGAGAAAGACTAAATAGATTTTAATTAATTTAAGAGCACATGTTACAGAAATCATTGTCTTCAAACTTCAGAGTCGAAGTTAAAAGTTGGGTACAACCCAAATGGGCAGTAAGACACGGTGCTAACAGTAATAATAATAAAAATAATTAATAATGATAATAAATAACAATAAAAAAATAATAACAGAATTTTGTGTGTGCATGTGCGCGCACACACACACACTTCTGTTTTTGTATATAGATTAATTTTCTATTTGTGTTTGTGCTAAATTGATAGGCTAAACAAATATTTCCACTAGGGACAGGACTGAGTTTAATAAAAGTTTTTCTATATTGGTGTTAAATATGTCAACAATAGCTAGTAGATTTAATACAACTGACTGGTTTGCACTCCTGGCTCAGGATATTACTTGGTTCTAATCTGGCCTGGCGTGAGAATGGTTCTCTCATTCTTTGTTCAGCCAAATATTCATGTATTTTCTCCTCATCCCTAAACCCCAAGAAAATATTTTTTTTATTGTGTTTTACTACCTGTCCAGGTTATAGGAAAATTTGATAATTACTCGAATGGATTAGGTATGAGGAAGGAAGCATTTTATAGGTAATCTACCTGCATTTGGATAGGAGAGTGGGAAACCATTTAGAAAAAAAAACACCATCGGTAGACCTGGTTGGGATTCAAACCTTGATCTGCACGTCATCAGTAGGCCACTCTAAAATGAGTGTGACACCTTAGAACATTCGGCCACTGAAGTGTCAAATATATTATTAAAATAAATAAATCATTTCACATATTATATTTGGTGTTTAGTGATTGATACAGTCTTAATATTATCTTTTTGCTCTTAATAAAATTATAGATACATATTCAAACTTCTATTTGAATTACCTACTATTGTAAAAAGTTGACTTCACACAACCTTAACAAAAGGTGAGTTTCCTTCATATGAGAGCACTAACAATCATTAGATTACCTGTATTTAACCTAACTTGAAGGATTTATGAATGATACTCTTGTCAAAGTACTAGTTTGCATGGACATGTATATTCTTATTGGAATTAAATAGCCATAATCACTTATATAGTTTGGGTAACTGTCCTATAAATTTCCCCTCCATACCATTGTAAATGTATACATAAGTTGATCAAGTCCAACACCTTAGCTCAGTAGATCACACATTTGTATATTGAATTACGAGTCCTAAGTTCAATATGATAAAATCAGTTGGTTTTGAAAGTACACATTAAATACCATAAATATATATTATTTTAAATAGTCAATAAAATACTCCAAGCATTGCATCCAAGACAATTCACACTTGAAAAGTTCATTTGATGTGGGCTTCTTCACCTCTAATGACGTATGGCACCTTTGTAATATCCAAAAAAAGATCTGCAGCAAGTGGCTCCAATGTTATCCAATGTTAGTAAGCTTCTGTCACGCCTTGAATGGCAAACTCAAACTCCCTGGAACAATTTATCAATTCAATCACAGGAAAAGTGGATAGGAACATAAAAAAAAATCAAACACAATATGGCTTTTACAATGAAAAGAAGAACACAGTTCATACTTTACATTGCTGCCACTGGACAAAGAGGTAATGGTTGCCTCTTAAAGAAAATCGATCGTCACCACCCAATCCCCCGACTAGGTTTCATTCTATCGGAACTCATCAGGGAGGAGTGTGAAACGCGCAACGCAACTTCCTAAAAGAGGAAACCAAAAAACATGCACATATATATATATATATATGAGAGATGAATTCTGATAGAATAAAACCTAGGTCGGGAGATTAGGTGGTAACAATCTATTTTCTTCAAGAGGCAACCATGACCTCTTTGTCTAGTGGTAGCAATGTATACGTATAAAAAAAAGGAACCCCTCTTTTCACTTTATTAGGCGATTCCTGTATCTTCTTCCAAATATAGTACAATTACCTCATAAAGCAAAGCGAAAAGAGGTTTTCCTTGTAGAAATATATTATGTATATTCACAATCCAATGTCCTCTTCCAGTCTTTGTTCTTTATGTTATTCCTTTTACATTTTCATAATATCTAAGTGTTCTATCATTCTTTACCATTTTCCTTTTTCTCATTTTTTTTTTGTTTCCAGCTGCCTAAGCATTTTACACTCCCTCCTGATGATCTCCAATTGACTGAAACCTTGCTCGGGGTATTTGGCGGTGTCGATCAATTTTCTTTTAGAGGTAGCCATTACCTCTTTATCCAGTGGCAGAAATGTTAAGTGTGTTCTTTCCATTGTAAATATTGTGTTTGTTCCCTTTTATGCCAGGATCACGATCAACTTAGCGTTAACTTAATGTAACGTTAACTTAAAGTTAACTTAACGTATGTGTGATCACGATTCACGTAACTTAACGTAACAACTCGAGCCAAACATCTTCATTCTCGAGTATGATCTGTGATTTGTACTAGTTTTACAGTGATGATCTGTGAATGTTTACAGTTTTCAATCGATATAATAAATATCTATTACAAAACTTTTTTGATAAATTTAGCTTTCCTATTTTAGTTTAATTATTTTGTTTCAATGTCTGATCACTAGAACTTACGCTAAAGAGTATACATTAGTCATAATACCAACAAATGAGTTACTAAATATCCCTGATGACGTCACTCGCATAATGATTGGCTGGCTAGATCACGTGATACCCTTCAAGTAACGTAAAGTAAAGTAAAAGACCTCCCAGGACATCTCTTACGTTAAGTTAACTGCAAGTCAACGTTAAGTTAAGTGCATCGTGATCGTTTCCATTTAAACACACAAGGAGGTTCTTTACGTTAAGTTATGTAAAGTTACGTTAAGTTAAGTTTAAATTGATCGTGATCCCGGCATTATATGTTCCTATCCATCTTTCCTGTATCTTCCAAATATAATACAATTACCGCATAAAGAGAAAAGAGGTTGGTCCTTAAAGAGTTAAATTAAATTATAACAATATCATTTGCTAGTCTCTGGTATTTTGTAACTTTGCAATTCAATATATAACATTTATCTGTAAATTAGAATTACAATTGCTGCCAACAGGCAAGACCTAACAGCTTATTTGCCCCTTAAATACAATAAATTAATATAGTGTGGTTATTATTATCATTATTTGAAAATTAATTACATCATCCAGATAGCTTAAGCTCACTTAGAAAACTTTGAATTATAAATGTATTTTACACAACTTATGTTAAACACAAACTATTAAGATAAAAATTCTACAAACATGTGTTAAGAAATGAAATAAAAACAGATACCAGTAAAATGTGAATTATTCTAAATAGTTTTGAAATATGTGTAGTAATATAAATGAAATTGTAAAACGAATACATTTTATCAACTAATATGGGAAAAAGTTACTAAAATAAAATATAAATCAATTTATAAAAAAGACAAAAAACAAAAAACAAACAACAAATTTATTAATAAAACAAATGTTTTATGTTGTAAATGTTTGTTTATTTTAATAACTAACAAAATAATTCGGTATAATTTAAATCATTAGACTGTGTTGGAACAAAAGTTTGTGCAACTCACCTTGGAAGTGTTGAGAGATCATGAAGCTAATCTAGAAGTATCTCTAATAAGACGTGTAGACTGTGCAAACTTGAGCTCTAACCATCACAAAGTCAGTACTTTAAACCCCAAAGCACAAATTAGACACAAAACATTTAGTCTATTCTTCTACATTCATATAGTAATACACTATAATACCTATGGCGATGTATGAAAATGCAGAGTATAGAATCAAACCAACTATAATCTTGGTTGCATCCATTATTCACTGTCGATATATAATCCCGGTGTTGTTGATAGAACTATTATGTGTGACATGTGTGGGAATAGCACAAGGCATAGAACACCACACACAATCGTATATCACATGATGTACTGTAATCTTGAAGTAGAGTTGTATGTATCTTGCCTTGATACAAACGATTAGAAGCAATGATAAGATTTGAAGACAATGGGTGGCAAACAATGCAGAAAAAATTGTGCTACTGATAATTAATCACAGAATGACTTGCTCAAAAAGAAAACATTTTGATCTTGTCTTATTTGTAGACTCGCTCTTGAATAGTAGATTCTACACGACACACTCCCCAACTTTTTTCTCATGTCTAGAAGTGCAGAAGAAATTCATGAATGGGGAACAGAAAAAAAAAATATATATATATATCCAGAAGGGTTGGACTGGGGAGGGGGTGGGGAACCAGGTCAAAGCTTCAGTTCTTATTTGATCTTAAATTATGGAGGTATTAGTGGAATTGTATAGATATACAATTTATAATTCTTTACTTTAGTTTATGCATTTTAGCACACTGGTAATTTTGTTTATCCTTGTCTTATTATTCATTTGGGCTGTATGCATATGTACAAAATAGGTTAATGTTTTAGGGATGAGGAAGGTTTAACGAGGAACTTTACTCGCATTTTCGTGTGAGAGTTTAAAACCATTTAGGAAAAAATCTTCAGTACACTTGACCGAGATTTGAACCTCGATCTTGCAGTCATCAGCAGTCAAGTATATTTAGAGTGTGACGCCTTAGACCAAGAATCCCCAAACTACAACCCGTGGGCCAGATCCCACCTGCAAACTGGGTTTGTCCGGTTTGCAAATGCTTTGACAAAAATCAATACAAAATTATGAAAAAAAGAAGACTAATGACAAGTACCGAAATGATGGTGTTTCTGTATGTAGTATATATATATAATGTTTATTAAAGATGGGCCGCTCGAATCTTTGAATCTTTGATTCCATCGAATCCTGACAAGTATTTGAGATTCAAATATTCAGTGTTTTACTGGTTTCGATAGTCGAATCTGTCACCTCATAAACAAAGCATAATATTATGATGAATTAAAAAATTACTTTGTTAGGCTTACTTGAAAAGCACAGTTTAATCCGTAATCATTATTTTGTCGGACAAAAGAGATAAGCATGAATAAAATCATTATTAAAAAAAATAAAAAATTGTTAGGTGAAGAAAATCTAACGTGCCTAATACCCCACCACCCCACCTCTATGGGAAACTTGGACTCTACCGTTACAGCACATGCTCACCTTTGAAACTTTCACCTCACAAACAATCTTGTAAATATTTTAATGAACACATTAAAACTCTTCAAATACTGAAAATCAAAATTAGAATTACAAATAAACTCGAAATAAATTAAACAAATTATGGCTTTTTTTTTAACAGAAATAGGAACATATTACACACAATACAAAGTCAGCTGCAATGATGTATACGTTTATTCGCCAGTGAGGATTAAATAGACATGACTGTTAATTCTTGGTAGCCAAATGGTTTTAATTATCTACAACTATGCAAAGAACCCCAATTTATTTCATATTATTCTTAAGTTAGATATTTTATTGGGTTTCATGAAAAATAAATACTGTCAACAGTTAGACACCGATAAAACTGTTTATTTATGCCTACCGGCCTACATATTGTTTGTTTAGAATCAATTCAGGTAATCTGTTCACTTAGTAAACACTATCAAATTTTAAGAATCAAATAATGACTTGCTAATTCATAATAAATCATAATAAATCTTAATTTACAGTTTATGCCTATAGTGTGTAATGTAGGTCTTTATAAATCATTCAAATTTCTAAGAATTTGACAATTAACAATTTGCTAGGATTCGGATTCAATATTCGAAAGTAAAATGTAGATTTGGATTTGATAAATAGTGGATTCGACCCATCTCTAATATATATTAGGGGTGGGTCGATGCGGATACTGATTAATCGTTATCGGACGATTATTAGTGCATCGGCAATTAATTGTAATCAGCGATTATTATAGATTAATCGAGGATTTTTTAAGTAAAATTTAAAGCAAAATTTTATAGGTAGGAGTTTAGTGATCAAAATCGCAAAAAAAAAATATATATATATATATATACACACACACACACACTNTAGTGATCAAAATCGCAAAAAAAAAAAATATATATATATATATACACACACACACACACTGCATCTGAATTATGGGCCATGCAAATATTACATAGCCAGATAAAGAAATACGAGTTCATACCATTGATAAAACTAACAATCTATTTCCAGCTTTCACCGGTATGCAAAGATTAATCAAAAATTAAGATTATCAAAGCTTTAACTGTTGATTTAAAAAAAAAATCTTTTTGTATTAATCACATTAACTGTTATCATTGTCTTAAACATATTTCCCAATAGTTATTATAATCGATAATCAGGACTAATCGGTGTAAATAATCGTTACATGGACAATTATTTTAAACAATCGGTAATCGATTTTACTGAATCGGTACATCTCTACTTTTATATATATATATATATATATATATATTAATACTTACTATAGAATGGTGTATGTATCTGTTTATATCCGGCTCACCTAGTAATTACAACATCCTAATGTGGCCCTCCCTCCGCTTTATAAGTTTGGGAACCCCTGCCTTAGATCATTCGACCACCAAAGTGAGTTACTGGTCTAATTTATTGGGTATGAATGAGGAGGATACTTTTAGATCAGGAGTTCTTAACTTAAGAGTTAGGAGTACCCCTAAGAAGACCAGTGAGCCTAATGCATTTAAAATTATATTTATTCTTCAATTTGCTTCATGTCACTTTGAAAATTATCTTTGTGAAACCAAAGTTTTGTTATGTTAGATTATATTATCTGTTTTACTACAAAGAGGTGTAGGGAGGCATTGGATCTTGCTGGTGTACAGCCTTAAGTGTTGGTACAATACACGAGTCTTAGTGGGACTTGAATTGGGAGATTCAGACAAGTTACATAGCGCAATATGATAATTATATGAGTATGTGTAATGATTTTTATTTCCAATTTCAAAAGGAACAGTATGTATAACAAAGAATAAAATATTTTACAAACAAACACAAATTATTAAGTTAAAACAGCAGTCCTATAATAAAATATAAACATATTTAAAATATCACAAAATGAACATATTATTACAATACCTATACATTCAATTAATAAACCACATGTTGATACTTAAATTTATCACAACCACATTAATTTAAAGGAATATTGAAATTAACATGATATTTAAAATACAAATAGCATTTAAAATCAGATTTTTTTATTTTTTTGTTGCTAAAACTAGATAGTAGCAATAATATTAGCTGTCCTCTAGTAATGGATCAATTTGATGTGTATCTGTTCATACATTCTTCGTTCAATGTCAAATATTCATAGTAATAATTTTTTTAGTGATGGGTTAGTTCAAAAATTATACTAGTTCCGATTATAATATTTAGGTTTTCAGTTCCATATTCCACATAACCACACAAACTAATTTAAACCCATTTGATCTCGAATGTTATGTACTATAGGTATTTAGTTACAAAATTCATGATCTGGCGGGCCAGTAGTCATAAGAGATGCAAATAATTTGTTTAATGAAAATTAAAAGTTAGTTTTATGTCAAAAATATTTGTTTATTTGTATGTGTTCATTGAATTTTTTTTAAACTTACATAACTAAGAACCATAGAACTAAAAGCCTATTTTCTAAGAACAGTAAACTATTCAAGTTAGGAAACAGACTAAACTCAGGTAATGAAGAATCAACCCATACTTAATTAAAATACAAACATGATACCGGAGGTCTTCCCCAGTGACGTAGCTACAGTGAGGTAGTTGGGGCATATGCCCAGGGCACCAAATTCATTAGCAATATTATCAACAATTTAATTTAATATTATTAACAATAAAAGTGCATTTTATTTTTATTATTTTACAACCAGTTAAATAACGAGTAACCAATTTGAGTCCTAATAAACCATTTTCAAGGGTAGGAGGTTTTTTTTTTGCCTTGTATGCCATGAACCACCATCAACCTTAGCTACACCACTTCTGGGCCCTTCCTGGAATATTATTGTTAGTATACTAAACCAAAATTAATGTGAATTTTTCATATAGTCATTTAGCCATTGCCAATGGGCCTCACTGTCAAACATAAACATTTTCTCAGTAATTGCTGTTAGTCTTGCATCGCCAATATGAATGGTGACACGTGAGCGTTTTATAGTTTTCTATCAAAGTTGACAGTTTTGTTAAGTACTTTTGCTCTATATTATTTACTATTTTAAATTTTAGTATTAATTTTTACAAACATTCCATTAGCTAACCAAAAATTAAAACACCATGTAGATTGTGTATTTGAAAACTACTTTTATATTACTATAAATATCAAACGTTTCCTTTATAACAAAAAGTATCACAGTAAATAAAAACTTTAAAGCAACCAAAATATTATTTTCTTAAGGTCATTAAGAATTATATTGGTACATACCGTAACATGAACAATTATACTATTAGGATTTAATTTGTGTCAAAATAAAATGGAGCACATTAAATTTAATCAATCATTAATCATCAATATGTAGAAAAAAAATATTTCTGGGCTATAAATGCTTACAAGGAGGAAAAAGTTGAATGAAATGTTTCATTTAAAGCAAGATGGTGAGAGATTTAGGCTATTTAAAAAAAAGGGATTTAATTTTGTAATTTAATGACTATGATTTTGGGTGTACCAAAACAAATTAAATGCCTCAGTGGGAAACCCTTGACATGTGTCGTGTTTTGTAAATAAAAGACATTCATTCCTACATTACTTTCTAAAGGCACAAACAACATGTATGATATGAGGGCATCCCTTCGGCAGACAAATATTGACAATGCCAAGATTGGGGCTGAAATCTGTAAGTGCACAATTATTTATAATTTTGATGCTTCCTTTAGGATATGGAAGGGAAGACTTTTATTTTACAATTCACTAAAGAGCTAGATATACTTACACCCCTCCAGCCCCCCACTCCAATTCATCGAATATAAGAAGTGTGAAGAGTTTATAAAAATTGCAAAGAGGAAGAGTGGAAAACCATTGTGAAATAAAAACATTTTATACATTTGACCAGGATTCAAACCCTGATCTCCTTGTCAATGGCAGAGTGATGCCTTAAGCCATGAGGCCACTGAAGCAGGTCCTGATTATATTCATTTTCTTAGAATAATAGGAATATTAATTATTTTTATATTAGCACATATACATTTTTTTTTGTTCCACGTGTTTTATCACACATATGGGTTATATGCAAATTTACAGTAATTAGGAAGGAACATTTTACAGGAAGTGTACCCACATTTGCATGGAGTGAGAGAGGAAAACATATTAGTATACGAGGCCTATATTCAAACTTCAACCTTCTCCATCACTGGCAAACCAGACAAGAAGAGCTTGATGTTTAATCTGCGTACCTATTGGTGAATACACACATATTATTACTATGATGATTTGAATTTTCAACTTGTGTAGAAAGGTTTTACATAGATTTCAGCTCCTAACATTAGCTATGTCAAAACATTCTTTATTAGCATTGCATTTACTTTATTTAGTAAAGTTAAGTGATCTTTTGAAGATGATTACTAATGTCTTCATTCAATTATATAAATACTATCTTGGCCTAGGTCCACACACAAAATTCAAATAAAATCTTTAACCTTGTCATCAGGAATTGACCTCTCGGTTAGTTATCAGCCTTCCAAGTAACATAAATATGTAATTTAATCTCTAAGTGGTATATTTTGAGCATTAATATTAAGTATTACACACACACTATATATAAGGAAGAATTTACCCTAAATTTACTTAGCCTAGTGAACATTAAGTAATTTTCTCAAATTACAAACCACACCATTAATTAGTCTTCTTTAGGAATGTAATAAATCATTTATAATTGCTAATGGTTAAGATGAGATTACCAAGAACAGTTAATTCAAGTATAATACAAGTCCTTAAAACTTTTCAAAAGATCAAGGATTATACAATTTTCACCTTGAGATTCAATCTATTTTTTTGAGCTAGTAGTTATAGTGAGATTAATCAAGCATAATTTTGGACAATCTACACAACAGCTGCCACTAGGGTTGTGTGAAGCTTCGAAACTTCTGAATTGGCTTAGACTTTGCTTCGTAAAAAAAATCAGGCTTTCACAATTACAAAGCTTCATCAATAAAAATATTGACTATTTATTTATGTTTATCAGTAGCATTTTGAACTTTCATATACCTTAGAAATTAATATTTATACAAAAAAAGCTGAGGTGATTGAATTGTATGTTGTGATAATAACATTATTTATCAGCTTAGAATGTGATATTAAAAACAATTGTGCAATAAAACAGTTTATAAATAATTTTAAAGTAGAAAGTTATATAGATAAGCATAAAATAATATTTTCAAGCATAAAACTATTACTAACAAAAAATTATTTAAACTTTGATTTAGCTTGAAGAATATTTTCTATATTCATTTGAGTTCACTTCAAATTGAAAAAGTGGACTTTGTACACCTCTAGCTACCACTTAACTGAATGTGAACGAAATGTTAAGGGGTCAGTATTAAATTTTCTTTACCAACTTAAGAATTAATGTTAATAAATCCAGTGGGAAGTTAACTTATAACAATTAACACATTTTCCAATATTTGTATTTGAGATTTAAATTTGCAAACAAAATAAAAGTTTGAATTTGGATCCAAACAATCTCTAATGTAATCTTGCAAACATTTTTAATTTGTTTACTGAGAAAAAAAAATTAATATTAATTTAGATTTAGCTATGCATTTATTTCAAAATTTTCACATTCTACACAATGGAATTAAATGCAAAATGGCTGGACTCATTAAAAGAACTTGAAATATGCTTTTATTTATTTTTTCAAACGTTTAGGTGTAACTTCAAAGATACTATTTTTCACGAAGAGTAAAAGTTAATTCAATTTAAAGATTTTCCATATATATTTTTAGTTCTACGCATCAATTATACGAAGCTTGAACTACTTAAATGTTCAAAACTTTAGATCAGTTGGCATCATTGTCTAACTACTGTGTTAATGGTCCCAAGTTTGATTTTCGGCCTGGCCGAAAAAAATTATCAATGGTGAAATGTGGATTTTACCTTTCACCGAATTATAAAATAATGTTCAGGGAACTGGGGTGCTGTGTCTATTCTAGATTTAGATTAGTTTATAAGTCGTGTGCTGATATAATCAGTCGGTTAAGAGAGTTCACATTAAATACCGACGACAAAAAAAACACAACTAATCAAAGGACCATCCTTTGTCTGGAGAGAAGATTTAAAACTACTAATAGAAAAAACAGCCTCAGAGCGCCGAGCTACAACTTTAACTCTGGTTTTTCAGATTAAAGAAAACCAAAATAGCACTAAACTAACTTTTTCAGTGTGCATGCATGTATGTATTTATTTAGTGGAGAAAGCTTTGATGTGTTGTTTCCACCTCCAAATTTAAGGTATATTGTTGAAAGTTCAAATAACAATTATTTTTAGTTTAAGAGGGAAAAGTTATAAACAGGCACATACATGTTTTTACACTTTAAGTAGTCTCAATTTTATTTGAGAAAGTGTCAACATGAATCTCTAAAAACATATTTTAAAAATACTTATATTATCCTAGTTATTTATTTACTCCCACCAGAATCCCCACATAAAATTGAACATCCATTTTCATCAGCACCCATAGCCTCAGTTAGGGAAAGTTAGCACCTGAGGACCAATAAGTGGCAGCCCTGCTACTAAGTTGTAGGCCACAACAGACTTAGTAAGTCAGTGGCCGAAACAAAGTACTCGAGAAAGTAAAGTAAAATGCCAGGTTGGAAAAATTGTTGACAACCACAAGCTACGAACTCTGAACATTGGCACACTGACTGGAAAAGTGGAGGAGCTAGTGGACGTCCTGGGCCTTGGCGGGGCCAAGTGGAGAGGGAACGGCATGAAAGAATAAGGAAAGACTACATTTTCCATTGTTTGGGAACCGATGAAGGGAGGAGCAATGGAGTAGGCAATGTAGTGAGAGAAGGGAGGAGCAATGGAGTAGGCAATGTAGTGAGAGAAGGGAGGAGCAATAATCTAGAAAGGCACGTGGGAAACAAGGTAGCAGGTAATAATGGGAAATATTAATGCAAAAAGGATGGGGAGAGAGAAACAAGGAAGGTAGAAGGCTGTTGGGTTATGTGAAAGAAATAAAATAAAAGTGAAAAACAGCTGGTATAAGAATGAAAGAGTAGGCCATGAGGTTACTAGATAAAGTTGGGATAGGAAAAGGTATATCGTAAACATCAAGGTAATACCAAGTGCATCCTTAGATAGTGACCACAGGTTGTGGTGGCAGACATAAAGGGATGAGAATATAGGAGAAAGGTAGTAAAACAAGAAAGAAGAATATGGGGGTGAAGGTTGAAAATGAAGAGGAACGAGAGCTGTACCTAAGAAAAAATATTAGCTTAATGCCCCAGGATGAGATGCAAAATGTAGAGGTGGAATGGAAAAGGTTTAAGAACAGTTTGGGGGGAGCTACAAAGTAGGCATGTGGGAGGACAAGTGATAAGAGGAAGTGTAAGGCGAGACCCTAGTGGGACAACAGGGAGAAGGAAGGAGTGGAGGAGAGTAATAAAGCATTAAGAAGGAGTTCTAAGAATAGAAATCAGTAAACAGAGGAAGAATATATGGAGAAGAAAAGAGTTAAGCTAGTGATACGGAAAGCCAGGAATGATTGGATGCAAAAATGAACATAAATGCTAGAATAGGACGTGGAAGGAAGGAAGGAAGAATGTATTATCTAGCCAGATAAGAAACAGGAGGACAGAGAAAAGACAAGAAGTTAGAATGATGGATGAGATACTTTGAAAGGATGTCCAACCCGAAAGAGGAAAGGGATGAAAGTGAAAAAGAGGAGCAGAAAGAAATAGCAGTAGAGGAGGAAAGAAATAGCAGTAGAGGAGGAAAGAGGTAGAGAATGCATTGAGGAGGAAGAAACAAGAAAAAGCACCGGGTGTGGATGAACTGACTGTGTAAATGATAACTGCAGGTGAATCAGGTATACAATGGTTATACAGGCTGCTGAGTGTGATTTGTAAGGGAAACAAAGTACCAGAAGACTGGAAAAAGGGAATTATGATACCTATTTTCAAGAAAGGAAACGTGAAGAGGTGTACAAATCGCGGGGGATAAGGCTGATGTGTCACTGTACAAAAATATATGAGAAGATATTGGAAAAGAGAATAAGAAATGAAATTAAAGGAAGGTGGAGAGAGGAACAGCACGGATTTTAGGAACAAAAGTCTATAATAGACTTTATCTTTGCCACATGACAACTAATGGAAAAAAGTTGTGAATTTGGAAAATACTTGGTAATGGTATTTATGGATGTGGAGAAGACACATGATATCGTTGATAGAATTAAGTTTTGACAGTGATGGAGAGAGCCAAATTGGAAAGAGGAGTTGTAATAAGAGTGAAAAGCATGTATGAGGATAACATGAGCTGTGTTAAGACTGAGAGAGTGAGGACAAAGTGATTCTGAATAAAAAATGGAGTGAAAAAGGGGAATACCCTCACGCCACTAATGTTTGTAATGGTAATAGAGTCATGAATAAAGTGGCTGGAAGACTCGGAGAGGAAAGAATGAAAGCTATGAAGTTTGCTGATGACTTGATGGAATGGTGGAATAAGGAAGTACAGGAGCAGCTACAGGACTGAAATGAGGAGGAAGTGAAAGAGAGTGGAACAAAATTTAGCATGGTGAAGTGTGAAGTGATGGTAATGACAAGGAAGAGGATAAGATCTAAGATGGAGGCATTTAACTAAACTGACTCGTTTACATGTTGGAAACAGTATATGATTTTCCATATAAAATTGTGATTATTTCCACCATGAGTATTTTTTGTTCTTAGATATTTATTTCCTTGAACCTTGTTCTCAAACCATTTATATCGCTAATAAAGATTTGATTTATTCATTGTATTATCACACATCTAGTGGCATGCCAGACAATACTAGTTTCGTCAGAAATCCGCACCCTCAATAAATATTTATTTTTGGATCAATTTCATTAAATTAATTAACATTTGTGTTTTGGCATTATTGATTTTATTCTTTTGTTTGATAAAGTCAACAATGACAAAAGATTACTCAATTTGTGTTTAAATGTGTGTGCGACTACATATCCTATAGAAGACAAAGAAAGAAAATATCACCTTTGTCCATTGGAGTCTTCCCACATTCCTCCTCTTTCTCCAAGAGGGCTTTCTTAATTAAATTTGCACTTATTAGTTCGTTTTACTTTTTCTTTATTTTTTATTAATTTCAATGATTATAAAATAATTTAGCCACATTATTGGATCTATTCTAATCAGGGATGGGATATTTTAAATTTGAGAAACTTATGAATTCAAGACGCAAATCATGAAAACATTTTTTTTTAGATTTTTCAAGTGAAATTTGTTTTAGAGTTCTAATAATGCTTATAGGTGGTTCAGAACCAATTATTATAATTATAGGAAGAACTTAACAACCAGGCCCCGGACTAGTAATTTAACACTTAACTGAATGTATATCTCAATAAGGATAAACCTCTTTTTGCTTAACTGAATGTATAAATGTTTTAATGAATGGATTATAAGAAAGAATGTTTACAATTGGTTACTATTTGTATTTTATATCATTCTATTATATTTATATTTATATTTTCTCTTAAGTTCATCATTTTTTCCAAGATTCGGATTTGAATTAGAAATTCAAAGGTAAATTGGAGATTCAAATTCATAAAATAGTGGATTTGACCCAACTCTACTTTTAAGGTGTAGAAGTATCCCAAAACGATTGTATTCTTTAAGCCGCGTCTCCAGTGAGTCAACATTGTCGAGTAAGTGGAGATGCTTCAAAATAACTTTGTCGGTTGACGTGTCAATTGGTTTCCCATAGTGTCGGTAAATATTAAAGGATGTCGAGTCGATTCTTGTAGTGGGGACATGTTTCAGGTCTCAGTCGACATTTGTCCAATGTAAGGTAGAGTTGTTTTTTATTATTTTATAAAATGAAGTGGGAGAACCAAAAGGTGCTTTCTTTCATTGAACTTTTTCAATCCCACACATACTTATGGGACACTAAAAGTAAAGATCATAAAGACAGAAATAAAAGGCACGATGCCTTGATGGCAATTTCTTCAGAGTTTCATGTGGACAAAGATGTGGTGGTAAAAAATATAAGAAATCTTAAAAGTCAATTTTCAAGAGAAATCAGAAAATGGGAATGGCTTGTCTGAAGTTGGTGTCCTGTTTAAATATCTTTGGTCCAATCATTGGCAATACATTTTTCAAACTCACTTTCGAACATCTGAAAGAAATTTCGGAAGCCGCCGTTACATCTGTATTCAAGCTTCAAAATATCGACATCATCTTGTTTTTAAATCCTCAATCAAATAACTACAACTTCTACTTATACTTTGAAGACTTGGTCGTACCCAAAATATTCTTTTACGCGGCAATTTTGACTTTTTTGACGCAATAATAGTGAATGCGGCACAAGCAATAAGTACGTCCTCCTCATCAAACATTTTGCTTTCAAATGGAGTGTTTGTCAATTCACTGTTGACGAGGGAATCCAATCCACATGTTGCTCGACACTTGTTGACTCAGTGGAGATATATAAATATATAAATATTAAATATCTATGAAGCTAAAGCTAAGGTTTTTTTTTTGGTTTAAATTGTTTTCCAACTTAATTTCATAGGGTGTGTCAATAAATTAGATTTTATTTCTTTAAACAGAAAATTGTATAAATCAAGTTCTACACATTATTTATTTAATTTTCAATTGAATTTTTAGGTGATAGTTTTAATAAAATTCTGTTAAAAATTCTCAATTTTACTGGCCTATTTTAACTTTCCTGATTATCTTTTATTTTAATGGTCTGTGGGAATCGTGTGTTTACAGGATGTAAGAAGGGAGAGGAGAGTCAGTGTCAACCAGACTTGACATGTCGGCTGTAAGATACCACTTGTCAAGGGCTAAGGTTCAGCCTTAGGAAAAGCCACATGACGGGTCTATGTTGTCAAAATTACCTGCAACAAAATGTTACCTCTAAAATGACCATCAGAGATCATGTTGAGGCAACCTGTATATAAAGCCTGAAAAATTCAAGAAGTCACCAATGATGTAAAGTGAAGTGAAGGGAGGAAGTCAATGTCGACCAGAATTGACGAGTGTCTTGTAGAGGAGAGCGAGGTTGTCCTTGGCACTCTGCAATCCTGGGTTTAGACTCAGAGCTTGCTTGTAAAGGGTTTCTGCTCTATCCAGCTTCTTCCAACGGTGATATAGGACACCTAGAGAGTCACCAACAATTAAAAAAAGCCCCGTCCTTTGAGGAATGACATATCAAATACAATAAAAGGTAGGTATAGTGTGAAGAGTGTTTAGTATGAGTGACTCAGAATTGTGATACCCAGTTTGAATATTTTTCTGCAATTTGGTTTTCCATCCTCCCTCATTTTGTTTTATTTTCAATGCATTTTAACTTTCATTAAATTACAGTGATGGGGACAAGGGTAGGGATGAAGGTAAAATATATAAAAAAAATATTCCGCATTCGCTGGTATTCAAACAACAACCTCTTAGTCACTATACTAGATGAGCCCGATATTTATATTGCATGCCCAACAATGCTCTTGTTAAATGTAAGTGAAATTCCTTAAAATGTTCCTGTCTAACTATTATTGATATTTAACCATGAGTTTAAAATATGGGAGGTATTTTTTTTAACACAATGAATATCAAATAAATGTGTATTACAAATGAATATAAAAAAAATTATATTAGCTATATAATAATGCGTATAGCCTGAACTGGTAGTAAAACGCTGTACTGACCAAAAAAAACTACATAATCCGAAAAAAAAATTTAAATAATGGTTTTGATTAGGCCCTAAACATTATTATCTTCAGTAGAGGTGTGCGAATAGGATTATTTATCGAATCAGATATCAAAATTCCGAACAAATACCGAAAAGTAGATTTTTCTTTCAGTTTTGATAAAAATTATTTTAATTAGTAAATTCCTATTGAAAATTACTTCAAAATATTGTTATTTGAGCTTTTATTAATAAAAAAAAAGACTGAATTTAAAACAAAATGTAAGAAAATTGAGAGTAATTTTTGATTCAGTTTTTAGATAACAGGTTTCATCTGAATTAGATTTTTTAAATTTTATGATAAGTTTTTGACAGAAATTTAAATTTAAAAATTGCACGGAGAATGTTTAACTGGTCGGTGTAGAGATTATATTTCTATAAACTAAAACATTATTTAAAAAGGTAAAATAATGGGGTGATTAATAAACAAGGTCATATTTTGATTCTTTCATCGTTTCTATTATTTCAAAGTGTAGTTCTGATTTTCTAATATGTAGGGCCTACTTTTGTTTGCGTGATGATAAATACACAACCCAAAGTTTATTTAAAAGCTTACTAGGGAAATTAGGAGTGAGGTAGTTTCCTGTTGCTTTCCTCACTCTGGGTGTGAATATAGTTTTGAAACTCCAGTATATTTCCAGTTATTTTTTTTTAAGAAATACAGTATATATGTAAAATATAGAGACAAACAATCCCTGTTTCAAAATCATAAAATGATAGAAAGTTAGGGTAGGTCTAGGTCTGTCATAGTTAAACATTTTTACACCAAGAATCAAGGATGGAACCCTAGAACCTACAAGGAATATTCATGGATTCAAGACTTAAATCATAATAATTTTTTAAATAGGTACTAAGTTTGAGTTTTTTTAAAGGTATTAAAATAGTTAAATAGTTTCTTGTGGTTAAAACCAAAATAATGATAGGAAAAACCAAACAGCCAAACCCCAAATCATAAATTTACCATTTAATGTAAACAAAATAGAAGTGAAGGGAAAAATCCTAGTTATTGGGAAAGTTAAAACACTTATGCTTAAAATAATTCTAAAATTCAAATTTTAACTAGGGATTTGATGGCAAGATGAAGTTTCAGATTTGAAAAAAGGTGGATCTGACCCACCTTTAAAAAAAAAATACACACACACACACACATGCACACATACACATGCACACTCTCACAATACATTTTTTGAATAACCTATACCACCGTAGACCTCGGTGGTCTTGAGGTAAAGTGCTCGCGTCATGACCCGATGTTTGTGGGTTCGAACCCAACAGAGGCTGAAATCTATTTCTTGAACGAGAAAAAATCATAGCTCAACATCCTTCAGAGGGGATGTAAAGCCGTTGGCTCCAAGTAGCATGTAAAAGAACCCTGGAAGGAATGTGAAAATACCTCTCCTGGCAAAATTGGTAGGTCATTTCACCTCACCCATAGAACTTTAGAGGTACAAGTAATCAGCCTTGGTGGCGCAACTTCAAAGAATGATTACAGCCAGGGAGTTTACTCTACCACAAAAACTAACTATTATCCCCACCACCCCTTGACAGTCGATACTTTCCACAAGTTATATTTTTGATAGTGAATTTGTTTAGTAAATATATAGTAATAAAGATACAGAATCTTCATTGAAAAATAACCAACAAATATTATTTTGATAAAAATTTCTTGGAAATAAATATAATTGCAGTTACCTAATATTATTAGAAATTGAGATGATAAAACCCAAAGGGAATTTTTTTTTAGAATGTAGACAAAAGTTAAAATTCATTCAACCACAACTTTTTCAATTTTTGCATTTCATGTTCTAACACTCCTGCCTCTTCTTTTGCTTTCTATAAAACTGTTCTTCTTTTCCCTTCTAATTTTCTTATTTCTTCAGATGCTGTTATTCTTTTTTGACTTAAGTCTACTTCAATCTTTTTCTTCTTTTCAAGCGCTTCTTTCCTTATTCCTGATGCATTCCTCACAGCATGAATCATCTTTTTTTAAATTGTCATATTTAGAAGTCCCCCGGCTGCAGTGACTGCATCATAATTTACACGTTGATCAATAAGGCTGTCCTCATGTAGGTTTTCAACCAGATATTCTTTATTTATAGAAAAATTTCGCTCAGCAGCTGCATTTCTATGGAAGAAAACAAGAATTTTTTTAGTGAAATATTGTAGTTCCTGGGATGCATTTACTCTAGAAAAAATATTCATGAAGAACTTATCAAACTGGTCAACACATGAAGTGAATTGTTTAAGGTAGTCAATAACTTCTTGCTTTGATTCAAAGTCCAAGTAGTCTCTTTTAACAACATCAGCTTGCACGCTAGATAGTTGTTTCTTTTCTAGTAGGATTTCTAATGCAGAAGTTATCCTATAGGTCCTAACAGATGGATTGAGCATGACTGCGGGAGAGAGACAACTAGCACCCTTGACAATTTTGTAGGAGAGAGGACACTTATGTAAACGTTTGTTGCAGAGCTCAATTAGGAATTTTTGACAATCTCCTCTGAACTCAAGTATCTTGATGTCTTTAATTCCTTTCAAAGCAGATGCTGCGAAACCAATATCTACAGTAGAGAGTGATTTCATGTTGGATTGTTTCTTTAAATCAACGGCTAACAATTTTTTGGAAGTATTTGCTGAATTCATTACATCACATTTGACAATTTTGTTCAGCAAGTGCTCAAGTAGTTTATTTAGATCTGCAAAAATAAATGGCAATAGAGGTTGATTGCTCTGATATTCGGTGAGAAATTGCTCCAACTCAAGTGAAAATGACAGCATGAATCCCAACTTTGATGTCAGAAATTCATCCTTCACAAAATTGTTTAATGTTTGAAAACTATCAGATTTTAGAATGCTTGTTAGAATAAAAATACTGTTTTAAATATGGCAGCATTGAAATTGCTCTCTATAACACCCTTGTGTTTTCTACCCATCTAAAAAACAAAACTTCATGAGGAAAAGAGATAATCCTGCTATTCTTTGATAGTTTGCATGTCTTGTTGGAAAATCTTGAAATAAATAATATAGTGAGCGCAAAAACTGGTTAATAGTCCAATTAGAGTTAGCATGTGCTGTTTTGTAAGCACCATGGACAATGTGTAAATAACAAGTTCCAAATTCCAGTAACTCAGGATCTTGTGGAGAATCTTCCCTAAAGAAACTTTTGAGATCACTTAAAAATTTGAGGTTTATATTTGGTTCATTCATGGAAACTTGAAGCATTTTTTAAAGAACTAAGCCCTCGTCTTTTAGTGCAGATATAAAGTTCATTAATTTATCTTGAGCTGTTGCATGACCTAAAAAGCAAGATATTAAATATCTGGTATGAATTTCATTTTCATTCCAGAAGCGAACAACAACATCCATCTGGGTCTTCCGAGCCACAGTATTTATGCTCTCATCAAATGAAATACAATAAAATGAGCATTGCTTAACCATATTCGCAAGCTCGGTTTTGAAAAAAGGCCCTTGTCTATACACAATGACTTATCCAAGTTTATCTTTATGCATTTGAAATTTCTGGGCAAAATCACTATAGGAAAACATTACTTTAAAAAGATCACTACATAGCAGAAAAACTTCTAGCAGAAGAATGTGTCATTACTTGATTAATAGCCCACAATATTTCAGCACAAGAAACTTCATCTTAAACAAGGAATCTCTGAATATAACAACTATGTCTAGTTTCAAGTTTCAAAACTACGTCATGGTCATTAGCACTAAAATGTACATCTTCATGTAGGCCTACAGATGACACTGCATTTTTGACCGTAGGAACCAAGTCCAATATTTTTTTGCTTCCACTAGCAGCTTTCACTCTGTCAACATGCTTTTTTCCCTTGGCATAAGATCGGATTGAAGATATTCCCATGTTACTTATATCAAAGTTAGTTTTATACAAAGAACAATGGCCTTTGGGTCAGTCCATATGAAGTGGTCCAGAAAATAAATAAATGGTTGCTCGACCATTTTTAAAAAATCTAATTTTTTTTTATAAATTACCCTTACATGTTGGTAGTTCTAAATGACTATTATTTTATTTTTATTGTTTTTGGTTTTCGCATTGTGGCCATATTTCTTTTACAAGACGCTACATTTTTTGCAAATTTAAGGGTTTACAGAAACAAAAATACCTCGGCCTCTGTTTGATCAATCTACATGAGTGAAAAATAATTTTGTTTGGAAAGTAAAGGGCTACAAGTTTGTGTATGAAGCATTTTGACCTAAACTCAATTCTAAAGGGTGAAATTTTTGCCTAAAATTCTAGCATTTTTTAAAAGAAAATCCAGTTTTCAGGGGGAAATATTTTCACTAAGGGAAAGAGTCAACAATCTACAATTTTTTATACGGGCAGACATAAACTACTTGTTTTCACACACCAAGTTTAAAACTTGAGAATTGAACCGCTTTTTTTTTTAAAAAATTCAAATTTTTGGAAATTTGAAAAAATTGCAATTTTTAGAGCTTAATATCTCTGGTGGGGGATGAGTTAAAAATCTGAAACTTTGGTCCATAATAGTAATATATAATAGTATTATACACAAAGAAATTGGAGTTTGAGAATTGACTACAAGCTGAGATATTGAAAAGACAAAATTAGAAGAAAAAACCTGCACACATTAATACGTTTGTGTACAGTATCTCTACTAGATTAAATTTTATTTGTACTAAACATGTTTTTATGTGTAAAATATATTTCAAGCACATAAATCCATAGGTGCTTATTATTCTACCTAAAATAAAAATTAAAAACTATTACCTTATTAACAAACTAAGTTTGGTGTTTGGCAGAGAGCTGAGATATTTCTTCGCACAATTTAGAGCTGATGTTGTGCGTACGACCAGTCACAGTTGAAAGTTCCATTG
>CABFWB010001073.1:45495-82608 GCA_902151455.1 Timema bartmani | reverse complement strand
AAGAATACAACAAATACTGTACTGTGCCATTGGGAGGGGGTAGAAGAAGTGAGAGGGGAGGGGTATGAAGTGAAGAATACAACAAATACTGTACTGTGCCATTGGGAGGGGGTAGAAGAAGCGAGAGGGGAGGGGTATGAAGTAAAGAACACAACAAATACTGTACTGTGCCATTGGGTGGGGGTAGAAGAAGCGAGAGGGGAGGGGTATGAAGTAAAGAACACAACAAATACTGTACTGTGCCATTGGAATGTCAAGGTCAGGCAGGTACACCAATAGTTTTAAGTGGTGTTTGAACTTGAGCAGTTACTAGTAATTCATCACTCATAATGGTTATGGCTAGAAAAAATTGTGGTTTGGGAAGGGGTAAGAGTGAGGTTGGTTACTTGTGTAGTCAAAACAGTTATTTGTTTCTTTCTCTAGTATGTAAGGGGGAGGGCTTAGTGTAGAGACTGAGAGTAGAAAGGTCAGCAAGTGAGGCAAACATCCCCACTGCAAGGTCAACTAATTGTGTGGCAAACAAGATAGACACTCCATCCATCACTAGTCTCATTCATACCTCTGCCACTTTCATAATACACAACAATACATTTAATAAAATAACACAACAGTAATGAATGATAAAATTAATTCTTAACCCCCTTTAAATGTCATTTAGGCTTGACACCCCTTAGATCAGGGGTCCCCAACCCTATGCCCGCGGGCGCCATGGAGCCCGCCAAGCCTTTTGCGTCTGCCCGTCACTTTTTGACCACAGCTGAAAATTTCTTGACTAATAGTTTTAATCTGTTACTTTTCCGACAAAAATCAAGTTTGTTTTTATCTCTAGGTATGCTGCTCTCAAGAAGTTGGTGATTGAAAGCCCCTCTCTTTCCAAGCCCTGTCTCTCATCCCTCTTTCTTTGGCGGCTCATTTACAGTGTACTTTTACTCGGAACTACCATTCTAATAGTTTCAAGCCAAATGGTTTTGCATTTTTCTAATCTCAAAGACCTACTACCTCCATCCATCATTCTCTCCACACTTACTAATACCATGCTAATACTTCCTATTTCCTTTGTAAATATCTTGGCATGGGTCTACTCAGCTTTGTTGCCTGAATAAACACAGCATAAATATATATTTTAAAAATGTACCTAAGCGCCAAAATGGTGGTGAGTAGTTAAATATTTTCTTGCATCTTTATTTAGGTCTTGTTAAAACTGTAAATAAAGCAGTATTTTTTAAATTTATTTTTTGTCAACTTGAAAATTTACCTTGAAAAAGTAATTGGTGCCCGCCGCAATACCGTTAGTTTTGAATGTGCTCTAAGGTACAAAAAGGTTGGGGACCTCTGCCTTAGATATTATCTAGGCTTGAACCCTCTTAAATTTTCTCTATGTTTGACGCCCGTTAAATGTTCTCTATGTTTGACGCCCGTTAAATGTTCTCTATGTTTGACGCCCGTTAAATGTTCTCCATAATCTGCATTATTTGATGACTACTGGAACTATCAAAATCAGTTTGAAAGTAATAGAGCACAGTCATAGTTTAATAGATTATTGGTGTTTTCGAATGTCCGTGCTACTCCATTCTTTCATTAATAAATCAAGAGTCTACTGTACTAGAAACATATGTTAATACAAAACTTTGTTAATCATTAAATGACTAATGTGATATTTTTCACACAAAGAGGGTTCGTACCAAGGTTAGTATAGTAGACAGAGTTGTTAGGATCAAGTGCCAAGGCCTCAGAAAAATGTTTCTCAGCCTCAGCGAAGCGGCCAGCCTTGCCCAAAGTGTTGGCCAGGTTGAAGTGCAGGGAGGGCTCCAAGGGAAGGACAGAAAGAGCTTCTTGAGCAACTAACTCTGCCCGATACATTTCCCCTGAAACAACAGGATTAGCACTACAAAGAAAATTTATTTAAAATAACGATTTAGAGTACCTAGCCCGATAATAAACAATAATGAAATTTAAAAAAAAAGATATACATGAGTTGACGCCTTAGAGATAAAAATAAATACCAAGAGGGACGCCTTGGTAAGCAAGAAATTGCCGTGTAAACTCTAATAAAAATATAATGTCTTATCAACCAAAAGGTAACGGTGAGATGAATAAATTTATGTATTGGGCGCCACTCCTAGGAACTAGGAGAAAGAATTAAAAAAATATACAAATAAACTTTAGCTCAACTAACTTTGACAAAGGCACGATGACTCTTATTACTCGAGACCACTGGGTGTGCTCGGGAACGTTTACCTGGATATTACAATGTTAATGTTACCTTACCTACAACAATGGTGTGCCGTAAGTCTCTACAAGAGTTGATAGAATACTTAAAATAAAACATGAATAATTTAAATCAAATGGATCATTAAAACAAAAGTACTAATTTAGATTACAATAAAAATAATTCAATTATTGAAACTTTTGTGGGTTATTATTATTATTATTATTATTGTTTCCCTTTTACTACATCCCAATCCTACCTATGGAATTCCGAATAAATATAATGCTAATCTGTCAAAATATAAAATAAAAATATATGGTATTACATAAATTCTTAAACAAAGTTAATCAATTAAAATAACAATCTCTGAACAGGATTAAATTTAGGAGTTTTAATAAGTATAATAATAGAGTGAAAGAAAAAAATATTTATAAAGGCTAAACTTTTATAGTATATATAGTTTTGTGTAAGACAAAATAAATGGTATTGTTGAGGAAAGAGAAAAAGAAATCAATAGAATTAATATTTTTACATAAAATAAAATATTAATTAATTCTCTGGAATAGATAAAGAGTCTGAATGTATTTAGTCCTTTCTGAAAGTTTTTGCATAAATCCTGGTAGCTTGATAAAAAGAGAGAAAGAAATATATTTAAAATTGAAGATTTGGCTGGATCTCTCCAATGAATTCGTCCATGTTGAAACAGAATTTCTGAAATCTGTTTCCTTTTATTTATTCCAACTCGTCCACAATTTGAAGAAATAAACAGTCTCTAGTTCGTCCCCAGACACTTAACTTTCCATTTGTGTACTTGCACTTTACTTTCCAGCCATTGTTCGACTTTAAAATTAAATTTAGTCAGGAGCTATACAGATTTTGCTCCATGTAAAAAAAACCCAATGAAGCCACCCCCAATCTTCTTTCGAGAGTGTTCCAAGAATCAAATTTAAAAACGTTCTATATTCTTCCAAGTCCAAAGAGAAAACTAATAAATTAAAACAAAAGATAAAATGTTGGCTATGGACTAGAGAAGAATATAAAATAAAATGCAAATTTAATATAAAGATTGAAATATATGTCAATGTTTCTTAAAATAATTAAATGTTTATTTTAATCTGTCAAAATTGAAATGCGCGCTATTTTGGATGTATTTACATCTCGTCTTCTTTTTCTTCTTTTACAATCACGAGTCCCGTCACTCACTTGTTTACCATATCTGCGGATGCGTTGAAATAAATCATGGCTGACATTGAAAATAAATAACTAAAAGTCAAAAACCTCTTAGAAGGAAATTAATATGTTTAATAAAGATAAGTGTTCTTCCTTAGGTCAAAATGAATTATTTAAATTATTTAAAACAGTGTTAGATGTTCTTCCTTCCGTCCTTTTATTTGTTTGAATGGATGTAAATAGTATTATTTTTCACCTGCAACACAGCTTGTTAAGATGCTGCCGAACTTTGAAATGCATAATTTAAAATGAAAATAAATTTGAAACTATTTACAAGGATTAGAAAAATATAGGGAAATACATGGTAGGGTGGCAAATAACGTTACAAAACGTTCAGCTCTTACACAATATTTAATTATACTATGCGCTATTTAAAAATATGATTCACACCAAAATAAAGTCAAAAGATTCCAATAGGGCTCTTTTTCCTTAACAACCCTATAGTTTGAATTTTATTAACAGAAAAAAATGTGACATTAGCTATTTTTCAAATAATTTCCAAGCATATTTGTGGTACTGTGAGACTAGGCTTGATGAAAAACGGTTACATATTCAGCCTTTCTAAACAAATACAATAATATTTTGCTACGCTTACAACAGAAAATTTAAAAACATTTGAGAACTAGCAGTGAACTTTCCTCTTTACCTTAAGATAATAAGTTTTGAATTTTTATTTCCCCTCTTTCTTATTGGCATGACAAAGGGTGGTTGTAGGTGAAAGGGAACATAAGCTTAAATAGAATAGAGAAGTAGTTCCAGAGAACGACACAAACTATTGTATTTTAAGCTGTGTGGTCTGACAGTGATTGATAATCTATCACTGACCGAGGCAGTATGTTTATTTTATCTTTTTAATGTTGAACCACATCTCCAAATCCATCCAGGCTATAGCTATTTAATTACAGGATTAAGGCAGAGATGAGAATGGTAAAATATTGAAGAAATTTACCCGGAGGGAGAATGGAAAACCAGCTTCAGTACACCCACTAGGCGTATAAACCCAACCTTCCTGTCACCAGTCATTCATGAATGTGATATTTAGTCTGCATATGCCCAAATGACATTAATGTTGTTCTAATTGTAGGATTATTGGGGCTCACCAATATTGTCCAGCATGATTATCATGTTGCTCCATGCGACAGTGTGGGTGGGTTTCAATGATGTGGCGTTCCTCCACGCAGTGTAGGCATCCTCGTACTTCTGTTGGTCGAGATACTGTCAACACACATTAAGACATGGTCGAATCATATTGAAACGGCAATTAAATTAACTTTACATAACATGGCAAAAAGAATTTAATTTTGTTGCTTGGTCAGAAAAAGTCAATTGTGAAATTATTTAAATATGTACATTTGATTTTTTTTCCGGCGGGTGAGAACAGAAACAAAATTTAAATCTGGGATTAAAAAGGAAGAAATTTAATAATCCAATCATAGTAATATTTTATAAGACTGTATAGTATGCTTAAACAGGGTGGCTACAGAACTTCTATTATAAAATTCCCTGACTTTTCCAGGTTTTCCAGAAATTTTTGTCTAAATTTCCCTGACTTATTTTTCCTCACTTCACCTCGATGAATGGCGATTTTTCTATTTATTACATCAATTACATAGGCCTATATTTAAAAATATATCCACGCTTAAACATAACAATTTAATAAGTTTTTTGGTTTTAAATGGCTTAGATACTATTTATGACACTGTGTAAATATTGTAAAAAAAACCCAGCAAAGAGAGAATGTGAAAAGAATTTTTCCCCAGTTCACCTCAATGAATGGTGATTATTACATTAATCAAATAGGCTACCTAAGCCTCGGATAACTTTAAAAAATATGAGGCATAAACATAATAAACAATTTAATAAGTTTTTCAGGTTTAAATGTATTAGACACTATTGTGACACTGTGCAAATATTTTATTAGAACAAAACAGAAAGTAATTAGCTAGAACTGTGTCACCATTGTTTAACAAAACATCAAAAATAAATCATTTAAGAAATATATCACTTTGAATAAGTGTGCAACTTACAGTAGTTGGTTTGTAAAACTAACAGATTTGTTAAATTGCATCTATTTCTTCTTCAAAGATTCTATTTCTTCTTGTAAAATATCGGCTTGTTTTTGTGCCTCTGCCAAAATTTTCTGTTTTTTAGCTTGGAGCTCTTTTTGCATTATTGCTGCACGTTTCCGATCCCCCTTTTGTTTCTCTCCGTTCTGCTTGTCCTTCATTTTTTGTTCCAAACTATCCTTATATCTTGAACGGGCATTGCGGACAGAATGAATCAATGACTTGGTAATGTCTACCTTCTCTATTCCACCAATTGCTTTAACTGAATCATAAATCTGCCTTTGTGCTATTAGAGAAGCTTCATTTAAGTTTTCCACAATACATTCACGATTTATCGAAAAACCTCTTTCCAAACTGGCATTCCCATGAGAAAGAATGAGAATTAATCTGAGAAATGATACCAACTTTTGGTTGTCATCATTACTTGGAATAATACTCATCCATAATGTGTCTAGTCTATCATGTTGTTTTGAAAAAGCATTCATTTTTTTCAAAAAATCAGGTTGGTTACACACACTATTGAACTGGCGATCCACAAGGTCAGCTGCAACGCCAGTTATCCAATTGTTTGCTAGAAATATCTCCAAAGTAGACTTCAGTCGGGCGCTACGTGTTGACTTGAGCACAGCTACTCCAGGGTCCAAGAACGATATGGCCTTGGTTAGTTTGTATTTAAGAGGAGAACGCTCAAAAAGCTTTGCACATAGCTTCTGTAGACATGTCTTACAATCTTGTCTAAAGAGCAGAATTTCCTTTTCTGTTACACCTTTAGTTTTTCTAATGGCCTCTCTGGTTGCATATCCAAGATCTACATGCTTTGCATTTAAAAGGTTGGTTTCATTGAAAATGTCCAACTCAAGCAATGACCTAGCAGCATCCAGCTTATCGCTTTTTACAAATCTCTTCATTAGAGATTTCATAATAGACATTAAAGCCTCATTCAAGAAGGGTGCAAGAGGAGCATCTGATTGAAATTGAATGAGGAATGGTTCTATCTCGATTGCAACAGACTTAAAAAAAGCAAGTTTAGGTGCAAGTAGCTTGTCTTTCACAGAAGTCGAGATAATATGAAAGCTACGACAGTTGGGTGCTTTCTTTGCTGCAGTGGATTCATTTACATATGTGACTACATTGGGGAGAATAGTTTCCGCTCGCTCAGCAACTTCTATATTTTGCAACCACCTAACTGCACAGAACTTTTTAGGATAGAGTTCACTGCCACCATAATGTACATAATCTGCTCTACGCGCAGGAACATTTTTTAGTAAATTATACAAAGCCCGAAGAAATTCAACAAGCCCCCAATTGGTTGAATTTATTGCCGCTTTAAAAGCACAATGAAGACTATGGAGGCCACAACTTCCGATATCTAGCAATGTAGGACTATCTGGATCAGTAGTAGATTTTAGCTCTCGAATGAACTTTTGATTGACATTAGGTCCATCCATTGACACCTGTAACAACTTGACATTTTTCAATTCTAGAAGTGCATCTGAAAAAGCCTTTAACAGGTCAGCAGCTGTTGCATGGCCGAGGAAGGTCGATGTGAAGTAGCGTGTTGAGACTTCATTTGTTTTTAAATTCCAAAAGCGTACCATAATATCCATTTGACCCTTTTGGGCAACCTTGTTTAGAGACTCGTCAAATCCAATCACTATTTCTGGACACTTTAAGCACATCTTTACAAGGTCTTCATGAAAGTATGGGGCCAGACCATACAAGATTGTGTAACCAATTTTGGCCCTTCCTAATTGTATTTTGTTTGCAATTGTACTGTCTGGAAACATTGCTTTAAAGAGATTAACACTTTTTTCAGCTGCCCGCATTGAAGTGTGTGACATTATAGAATTCAAGCACCAAATAATTTCAGATTTTGTCACATCATCGTTCACAAGAAAGTTTCTCAGTCTTCCAGTTTCCTTAACAGCAACAGCTGTAGACACGATCTCAATCACATTCTGTAAAGAGAAAGAAAATATTATATACTAGCCTGCCTATTTATTTTACCTAATTTTGTAACAATATTGTAGAAGAAGCCTGGATAAATTGTTGTAGTTAAAAAGAATATAGCTATGATATGGCTGTATCCAAATAGTCTACCTATTTACTATACCCAACATTTTATATAAGGTTATTAAATAATTCTAATTTCCCTTCTCGTCATAATTGGTGAAAAGAAGCCATTTAAAATCTGTTGGTATCTCAAATAATTGTACTTTTAATTTTTAAATATTTAATTGAGGAGACATTGATAGATGGTGTTTACATAGTTTCTAAGATAAGTGGTAGGTAGCAGCACTGCGGGCCCAATGGCGTGGCCGTTTGAATAGTCTGATGCAGTCTTCGCTAACAAGAGCAAGAAAGGTCTAAAATTCAAGACTGCGACTTGGGACCCTTGGAGTATTCGGATACAGCCTATGAAACAGTAGGCTACCGGTTCCATAGTTAAATGTTGGCGGCACTTTTCTGAATGAGGCCTAGGTTAGCTTGCATATAACATAATTTGTCCTCCCCCAGCAGAAAATACACAAATAAATAAAACTTAGGCCTACCTCATTTTTTGATGACTCTGAAGATGGTGGTAGTAGTAATGGCGAGGTGGAATTCACAACTGCCTGGGCAGCAGTTGTAATGGTGGAATTTGAAGAATTTCCTTTTAAAAAAGCAGTCATTGAATAACTCTGCGTTTTATTCATTATGGCAGCTTGATGTTTTTTGCCCAGAGCGTGACTTGTCAGAGCACGTTTACCCATGTTGCTTAATATGAACTTTGAATTGCACAAATTACACACGGCAGAGTAGTTATCATCTTTTGCTGGCCTAACCCACTCAAACTTCGAATCTAATAGCCACGATTCATTGAAACACGTCTTTTTATATTTCGACATTGTCCGGATATTAATCTATATCAAATATCTTTATCACACACGCGCGCCTATATACTGAACAAAGGTATAACTTCTAAATCAACGGGTTTGACTTGAATGCCTCAGTTAAAAACCACGTGTACGAATTAGCGCGACCGGAACGGAAGGTACGGCAGCATGAACTAAGGAACATTATCACTTTAAAACTGCGTTGTTACGATTAGAAACGATGGAAATGGAACATCACTTCGGCAAACTGTTTTTTCAGTAAAGTTAACATTTTAACAAAAATCTAGTAAAAATAAAATAAAATTGTATTAGTTTTTACGTCCTTTTTTGAATTAAAACAATCGTTATTTGTTAAGTAATCCAGGAATAATGGTTTTAAAATTTGAATTAATATAATGTATTTTTCAATACTTGCGCATGCGTAAGATGTATTAAACGAGTTGTTATTCCAGCACTTGCTCATGCGTATGACAACTTGAATATCTAGTTTTAGATTCTCCTATGTTCGTACTGAGTGACGTCATCAAATTATCAAGGTCAAGAACCACCCCTACATCTCTCTCGCTCACACATCAGTTCTGCGCCCGTAAAGTTACACTCACTCTTTGTTCAGTTCCGACTTCAGTCTATTATTAGACGGGCTTACGGGATGGCCTAACAAGTACAGTCCAGCTTGCTACAAAATATAACTTTGTAGGAATATTTGCGCCAATACAGTAAACTACTCATGTTTTAGAACACCGTTTATTGGCATTTACATTTTGTCTCTCTTGCAGTCTATAAATTCCCTGACCTGTCAATAATTTTAAGCTAATTCCCTGACTTTTCCCGGTTTTCCCTGACCTCACAAAATTCCCTGACTTTTCCCGGTTTTCCCTGTCTGTAGCCACCCTGTTAAATGGCTTGATAAATAAAGTAACTTACATATAGCCCGCCTCGGTGGCGTAGTTGGCTAACGCGCCAGTCGTGTTGAGTCAGACCACCGAGGACGGGGAGATCGAGGTTCGAATCTCGGTCGGGTGAACTGGGGGTGGTTTTTCCTAAATGGTTTTCCACTCTCCCTCCACGCAAATGCGGGTTCACTTCCTCTAAATTCAACCTTCCTAATTCCTAATCCATTAGTGTAATTAGTACTTAAGCGTATAACCCGAACGGGTAGTAAGACGCGGTGCAAAAAAAAAATTTACATATAGTTTACCGTAATTTGGCAAACACCAAAATATAATGTTTTGGTTACCAAAAACTATAACTGTGTGTAGTAAATCTCATTTTAAAAAGAGAAGACATGTCTCTGTAAATTTTAGAAACTAGTTTTAAATTTTTTTAGCAAACTAGTCTTGAAGATAGGGTCGAGAACAGATACCCTTTTTTACTGAAATAGTTACAAAATTTGTGGATCCCTAACATTTTTAAGGTCCTAAATCTATCCATATTATGTTGGTAAGCACCAAAGGTACTCACAAGGTTTCCAAGGTTATAATAGCAGTCTGGGTACTTCTTGCGATGTTTCAAAGCAGTGAAGTAGCTTTCCTCTGCCTCTTTGTGTCTCCTCATGCTGGACAGAACTATTCCCAGGTTCATCCATGCAGCCGCAAAATCCTCCCTTCAGCATAAAGGATGTAAAAATTGCACAATGGTTGACATAAACATATAAAAGGAACGAATACAGTGACTTTTACAGTGAAAAGAAGAACATAGTTAACACTTTACAATGCTGCCACTAAACAAAGAGGTAATGGCTGCCTCTTGAAGAAAATCAGTTATTACCACCCAATCGCCCGACCTCAGTTTATATATTTGCATCAAATATACAATTACCTCATAAAGCGAAAAGAGGTTTTCCTTATAGAGATATATTACAAAAGCTTTGTGTTATGCATGCTTTTTTTCGTTTAATTGTAAATCTGCAATGTTTAAGCATTAGTATGGAGCCTTAATTTCCTTAGTCTAAATAATTATAATAATTTTTCAATAATTATTTGAACTAATATTATAGAGAATATTTGAAAAATCAGTTTGTTTAGATATGTGAAATAAACATTTTTGAACATTAAGCTCTGTTCAAAGTTTTTAATTATTTTAAACATACACTGTTTGGAAATTAGTAAAACATTATATACTCTATGTGAATTATGTAAATAATGTTATAAAAATCCCCTAATTGTTTTGTTTTTAGTACCAAAGTAATTTTCAAGTCAATAAAATGCATCTATTTATCAGTAGTGTTGTCTGAATTTCACATGTTCATTTTTTGTGCATTTCCTCTTAAATGTAAATTTTAACAATCACAAAAAAATTCAAACTGGTAAGAATTCTATTTACTTTCCATCTATTATCAGAATTTAATGTTTTGCCTCATTCAGAATTGAAGAGCAATTCTAAAAGAGAATATGGGTGGTCTACATTCAGATATCTTACTAAGGAAAACCTCTTACACACCTTACTGTACATACAGTAGTTCCTGTTGTAACGTTGTCCAGCACAATGTTGTTTGGTTACAACATTGTTAATAGTCTGTGATCATTATTTTACATAATGGTGGCCACAAGTGGCTTTAACATTATTTTTAAGCTGAATGAATTGTAGACCAAGTTTTAATTGTGCGCTAACAGCCCAATTCTCATCTACACAATGTGTGATTAGTCATGCAAGCCACATCAGGCCTTCCTCCCCAGGCCCTCAAATTACCTGTTTCACACCTGCGTGATACAGTGAGTCATGGAGCCCAAAACAACCCCCCCCTCCACCCCCACATAATTATTGAGCGTGTAGTTGTTAACATAAAAATAGCTACTAAGCCATTGAGACTGCTACTTTAAAGTACTGGTACATCCCCTACGCGGAAGTAAAACACCTTACCACCATTTTAACACAAACTGGATGGATCTTTCGTGTTAAATTGATCCACGGTCAACATTTGTTGAGTTCAGACATGCACGTGTTTCATGTTTACCTTTCTTTGTGTGTATTTATATTTTATATTTGTTTAGTTTGGTTATAGGCTAGTAATTTTGGTCTGTTTGAAATGGTGTTTAGTGTTCATGTAATTCATATACAACTCCAGTTGCAAAGAAAAGCAGACAGAATATTAGCCTAGCTGTGAAAATTTATCTTTTTAGAGGTTCGGGGGCAAGGGGGAGGGCTTGGGGCTTGTAACCTTACACCTAAACATTGCGTTTTTGAGGAACATAGCTCAACGTTATAGCAGGACCTAATGTACTGTTTGTGACAATCTAAAAGTCTTTTACCCATCACAATAATGGATTGTACATCTATTCGCTGATGTTAAATATCTTCCCTATAAGCCAGGGGTGGCAACAATGTGGCTCGCGCCCGTCCGTCATGCGGATTTTTTCACATTGCAAAGTGATAAGTAATATTTTTTTAAATTGGAAACTTTTCTTTCAATTTTGTCATTATTAATCATACAAAACATATTTTTCAGAAAATTTAGTTGCTAAAAACACTCAAAATATATTTTACTAATTGCTTTAACTTTTTTTTTAATCATTTATCATATTTTGCTTCTTTAAATTAATGTGAAAATAGATTTGTCATAACAAGAAAAGACAAAAAGCGGCTGGATAAAATTAATAACTTTAGTTCGCCTTAGAACGGAATCGACAGGAAATTCTTTGCTGAAAGTACTGTGATACGTGTCATAATGCTGCTTAAGATTACTGGCCTTGAACTGTGCCAGTGTTATTTGACATAAGGCGGAAACTGTTTTGCCATGTCTATTTTATCACAAAAACTAATTCCCCTTTCACTCTGTCTTAAAGCCTCTATTTTCGTCTTCATATTTACATTTCTTAGACACTATTCAACTTGTAAAAAACAAACATTAACAACATAATGTCTATTGTACTAATACACAAAAACAGGCTGACTGGTTGGAAACAGTCTGGGTCCTTAAAATAAGAGGAGTAACAGCATCTGCATGTAACTGTAGTCACAATCTTATCCCAACTATTGTGGCTCCCAAAGGCCATGTAGTTGGCCTTCGTATCAATGGCCTTTACTTTCCTAGTCTCTCTTACATTCATTGTCCATGTTTCTGCTGCATATGTGACAACGGGTACAAAGTACGCCCTGTACAACACTTCCTTACACTTCAAGGACACTTCTTTTTCTCCATAGTAGGTCTCTTGCACACCCATAGACCAACTCTCCCTGCTGTCCTCTTCTCATTACATCATCTCTACTTCCACCTTTCGTCTCAATCATACTTCCAAGATATTTACACCTTTCTCAAAACTAATCCATATAGCTTTACTAGGCCTTATCCTCTTCCTTGTCATTACCATCACTTCCCTCTTCCTTCTCTCCCCATACCATTAAGTCATCAGCAAACCTCATGGCTTTCATTTTTTCCTCCCACTTTGTCCATGACCATTTCCGTTACTATTACAAATAGTAGTAGGGAGAGATCAAGTCTATTGTATACCTCTGTTCCCTAAATCCGTGCTGTTCCTTTCTCCGCCTTCCTTTAATTTTATTTCTTATTCTCTTTTTTGGTATCCTCTTATATATTTTAGTACAGTGGCATATCAGCATTATCCCCCTATAATTTATACACCTCTTCCTGTCTCCTTTCTTGAAAACAGGTATTATAATTCCCTTTTTCCACTCTTCTGCTCAGTGTAAACTATGATGTTCAAATAAAAAGCTTTTTCCTTTATGATATATTATTTCTTAAAATTATTTGATAAAAGTGCAAAATCAAGTACCTTAATTAATGGCAGTGAAGAAAACTTTTGTTAAGAATGTTCCATAAGTTACTCAAATTAAAGGTGGCCTGGGTGGTTAAGTACCTGAGACGCACAGCTCTTCTCAACAACAACTCTGCCTCTGTCAGTTTTCGTTCATCCTTGAGGATGTTGGCCAGATTGTTCATGGCTTGGTCGTACTCTGGATTCAGTCTGAAACATGTCAAATGTATAAACTAGGGGTCTGCGAGCTCAAGTTTATTAATTTGAGTCATTTTTGAGTGAGATTTTCATAAAGCTCCCAAAAATTGAGTCGATCTTGAGCTGGGGTTAAATAAATATATTGTTTTAAAACTTAATTTAGTAAAAAACAAATCTGTATTAATATTATTTTAATTTTTTGAATGCAATAAAAGACACATTCAGAATAAAATATGGTTTAAGCTTGTTTTAAAATATTAGAAAAATTAAACCATATTAAATTATAGAATTAACTTTTAAATATACTATAATAGTAAGAAAAACATTGATTTTGATATAATTCAACATTGTCAAGAGCACAGTTGTTCACTTAGTGCTGACATCCGACTAGAGAGAGAAGCTAGAGCATTAATCGATTATGTTTAAGATGTAGCACACTTTTGCATCAACTGTGTTTGATACTGTTTTGCATTAAGCTTATTTGTGTTTCAACAGACCTATAGAGAGATGGCTTTCCTTTTCCTATTTCTCTACTCTTCAGCTCGAGTAGCTATTTCAGGCTCAACTTAATATATATATATATATATATATATATATTAAGTTGAGCCTGAAATAGCTATATTAGAGATGGGTTGAATCCACTATTTCTCGAATCCGAATCTACATTTTATTTTCGAATCTCAAATCCAAATACGAATTCAAGCAAATTGTTAGAAACTTTAATGATTTACAAATAGACCTACATTATACAATTTAGGCCTAAACTGTAAATTAAGATTTATTTCAATCATGGTTTCAATTTTAATCAACCCCAGCCACTCCTAGCAAAATACAGTTAGAATCCAGCCAAATTAAACAATAGACTCATATTATTGTTTGAAAATCAAATCAATCAAAATTTGAGTGTCTTTTAGTTATTTTAAAAATGTTAGAATGAGTTAAGTTTCTAAAAAACCATGTGAAATAAACAAATTAGGCCTAGTTATCCTTTGATCAACTTTAATCATCAGTGAAGGATTATAATTTATTTTAATATGAAAGCAAAAATAAAAATACAAACAGATATTTATTAAAGACTAAAACAACATGCTTAACAATTAAACATACATTGGAAATAGTAAACTCAATAATGTCTAAGTATGTTTTATTATTATTTTCTTATAGATTTATTATCTATCTTCGCGTAGAAAACAATATATATATTCAATTCTTGAGATATATCGATTTCTGAGAATACATTCTATTTAAAACACGAACATATTTTCAACTCTTGCAATATGTTCATTCCCATTTTATTAGGCAGGACTACGTTTGAATATTTTTACAATTACTTCAATAACATAGTTAAAAAAATAATAAGCTCTTAGTTAAAATCAATTTAAAAACAAATTATGAATTAGCAAGTTGTTATTTGAATCTTAAAACTCGATATCGCTTACTAAGTGATCAGATTACCTGAATCAATTCCAAACAAACAATCAATATAGAATACATAGGCCGGTAGGCATAAATAAACAGTTTTATTGATGTCTAACTGTTGCCAATATTTATTTTTCATAAAACCCAACAAAATATCTAACTTAAGGATTGTATGAAATAAATCGAGGTTCTTTGCATAGTTGTAGGTAATTAAATCATTTGGGTAGTAAGAATTAAAAGTCATGTTTATTTAATCATTACAATGGCGAGTAAAAACATATACGTCATGGTGGCTGATTTTGTATCGAGTGTAAGGTGTTCTTATTTGTGTTAAAAAAAAAGCCATTATTTGTTATATTTATTTTGAGTTTATTTGTAATTCTAGTTTTGATTTTCAGTTTTTGGTGCAGCGTACCATTTCTTTCCTTAGGATCTGCGCCTTACTACCCATCCAAGCAATCCAGATATTTACACTAACGTAAAGTGGGAAACCATTTAGGAAAAAGCCTCTCAGTATGTCACACAGGATTCAAAACCTCGACCTCATCACCAAGAAACCAGACAAGACAAGACTGACATCTTTATCCGTGCGCATACTGATGTGGGTATGTTTAAATTGAAAGAAATGTATTTCAGTGGTTTATAAAAGAGTACCTTAGTGCCTCTGTGTATTCAAGAACAGCATAGGTCTTGTTGCCAGAATCGGCGGCATTCTTAGCGATGTTGTAGTGGACCTTGGCATTAAGAGGGCACACTGCCAGTCCACTTGTGAATAATAATTTCTCACTGCGCCACTCCGAACTCCTCCAACATGCCCGTATGCCCAGAATCACCACCAAATACAGGTATCCCAGCTGAAGTAACTGGCAAAGAATAAAGTGTATACTCATGACAACAATCACAGAGTCAAATAGGGTTCAAAAAACTGATGGCTCAAATTGAAGTCATATAAGTGAGCCAGTTGGAGGTTGTTTACATAGCTATAACCACACAAATAGTCTTTAGGTATTATTCAAATTACTGAGGTTTAATTAGCCTGTGTGATCCTCATTTTTGCCAGTTTTTGTATGATCTGGTAGTTTAATGTTATGTGCATCCATGATTCTTAACTGAGGGGATGAAAAGGTTTTTTGGGGGACCTCGGAAAAATAATTAAAAATGTTATTTGCTTATTACTGAAGTCAATTATCTTAAACCCGCCTCGATGGCGTAGTTAGCTAATGCGCTAGTCGCGTTGAGCTAGACTGCCGAGGACAGGGAGATCGAGGTTCGAATCTCGGTCGGGTGAACTGGGGGTGGTTTTTCCTAAATGATTTGCCACTCTCCCTCCACGCAAATGCGGGTTCACTTCCTCTATATTCAACCTTCCCAATTCCTAACCCATTAACGTAATTAATACTTAAGCGTATAGCTCAAACGGGTAGTAAGACGCGGTGCTGAGTAAAAAAAAGTTATCTTAAATTTTACTTTTTGGAAGAAATAATTCGATGATCGTAAGCATGTCGGTACAGAAGACTCTTAATTTTCCAGGGTGATAGAGGGGAGGAAAAGCACAGATAATATAAATCACAGATAATACAAATAATCCCCATCTGTTTACCACCTCCATTCAATATGTGCTGCCCTTTGTTTCTACTTATTTATGTGAACAGGGATTTTCCACAATGGTAAATATTAAAACTAGACAACAAAATCGACTCCTGCATGCGAATAGCATTAAGTGATACAATCAAAACAAGAATAGACAAATTAGTGGAAAGTGTTCAACAGCAAAGGTCCCATTAAATACGTTTAGTTAGGATAATTTCTGTGTTTTTTTTGTTATTATAATCAGTAAATAAATTTACTAGTTTATAATAAATATTAATGATTAATATATTAGTAAAAACTAGGGGGCCGTGAAAATATTTTAGGATACTAATTTCTGGCAAGCTAACGTGTGTTGGATCAATTATGCCAGATGACTTTAAATTTTTGTAAAGTGTCAAATGTTTTCTTTTTTCTGTTATAAAATCCGCAATTTGTTGTATCAATTTAGAGTTTATTTGAATTTTTTGTTTGATTTTCAGTTTTGAAGACTTCAAGTGTGTTTAGTAAATATCTATAAGATTGTAAGATTAAAGTTTCAGGCAAATATGTGTTGTAATGGTTGAGTCCAAGGGAGTAAAGTATCAGGCACGTTAGATTTTCCATACAGTCACGATTACTATACAGCTAAAAAAAGGTGACGGTTTTTACAAAGCTTGTTGTGCCTCACTGTTCAGTCGGCCCTTGTATCTTTCCTTTACACTTGCACAGGCCGCGCCAACCACCCTATCTACTGCCTGGACCGCTCCACAGTCCATGTTCTCTAAGCCGTCCGTGACAATTTCCCCACTCTACTCAGCGCCCATGAAAACTCTTCTTTCTATTGGCTCGCTTGGCGGCCACTTTCGCTCACGTTTTCATGTGCCAATGGAAAGCTCCCTTTTTCTCCCATTGGACCAGGACAGGCAGCAGTGGAGGGTATTTAACAAGGTGGTTCCTCGGTCAGATGCGATCAGTCAGCCTCGGCCAGCCGGAGAGTGGTGCCCCAACCCTGGTGAACCACCTATACGAAAGAGCTTAATAAATTGTCATGTTTCGTAAAGAGCAATTTTGTCTTAACTCCCTCTACTTCTGCCATCATCCTTTACCTCCCACCACGACTCACGTTGCCGGGACAATCCCTTTTCCCTCCCACCGCGACTTACGATGCCGGAACAATCCCTTTTCCCTCCCACCGCGACTCACGATGCCGGAACAATCCCTTTTCCTTCCCACCGCGACTCACGATGCCGGAACAATCCCTTTTCCCTCCCACCGCGACTCATGTTGCCGGGACAGTCCCTTTTCCCTCCCACCGCGACTCACGCTGCCAGGACAATCCCTTTTCCCTCCCATCGCGACTCACGCTGCCAGGACAATCTCTTTTCCCTCCCATCGCGACTCACGCTGCCAGGACAATCTCTTTTCCCTCCCATCGTGACTCACGCTGCCGGGACAATCTCTTTTCCCTCCCATCGCGACTCACGCTGCCGGGACAATCCCTTTTCCCTCCTACCGGGACTCACGTTGCCGGGACTCCTTCCTTCTAGCTCCTCACCCTTCCCACCTGGTTATCCGCTTCACTGGTGACCGCACGGGATGGTTTACACCCGCCGCTACAGCAAGGCCCACCGACACAAGACTTTGAAGAGGATATCCCGACCGCAACACTCGGACCCCCGCTCCAACATCTTCAAGAGTCACAACCCTCGAATTCTCTAATTCCTTTCCTTGTCTTCCCCTCTCACCAACCACTCGACCCCTACCTACTCCCATTTCTCCTTTAAGCCCTGAGGGCTATCATTTGCATACCCTAGCCACCCCACAACCCACCTAATTTTCTCCCCCGGCTCCCTTCTTTACTCCCACCCACTAGACAGGTGCCTAGCAACTAACGTCATCCGAAGACTGCACTTCAACTAAATGCAACCAGTTACCCCCGAAGCCGAAGTGATGGATAACAAGCTAATCTCTTATTTGACAAATTTACAATTTTATTTGCAACAAATGTTATAGTCCTGAGCAAATATATTTTTATTATTTTATTAATTTACTTACGATTTAAAAATTAAGTGATGTCTATAATTATTATCTTGTTTGTTTACTTGCTACAAGTATGGTACTTAGTTTTATTACCAATGCCATTAATTTAAAACAGTACACTTTCATTTAATGGTCCAATTTGGTCAATTGAATAGACTTGTCTTCTCAACAACTGTTTATTACACTTTTTTATTTTATTTACAAATTTTTGATTCAATGAGGCTTTATTTGTAGGTAATAATACATGTTTACTATAATGTAATTCCTAATTATTTTGTTATTTTAATTATATGATTAAATACTTGATAAAATGGATATTTTTCTTTGTTAAATGTTTTTATTACTATGAAAGTTTTTTAGTTTTTTGGTATGTTATAAAGATGATTACCTACTTTACTTTAATTTGAGGTTGGATGCTTGGAAAAATAATGAAAAAAGAAAATGTTCAAGAATCGAAATCGAGAATTGAGAAAAAGAGTTATCGTGACATCTATAAAGACTCAAAAACCTACTTACACGTTTGGCATTACTGAGCACTGCAAGTTGACGTACACCCAAGACCACCAACATACAGAACCCTGCTGACGGCAAATAAAGGACTCGTTCAGCAATCACAAACCCCACTCGGAAGAACAGGTTAGTGGCGGGGAGGAACGGAATGACGGTAAGAGCTAAACTCATGCTCAAACTCCTAAAAATAAAATATCAATTATGTGTCGAAGAAACATTTTTTGAAACAGTATTTTAATAACATGTATTGTTTTATTATATTTTTAAATGTGATATTTATATTTTAAGTTTGTTTTGGCTGGTAACATTTTAAATATACTATTTTACTTATAAAATAAACAAAAATATAGGCCCTACTCTTAACATTTTAAAATTACGAATTTACTCGAACTCGATTCAAACTCGGAAGCTTTTTGAAATACTTGGTTTGAGTTTGACCCAAATGAAAATACCCGAGCTCACAAACCCCTAGTACTTAGATATAAATAAAATTAAAATGCAGAAAAAAAGTTGCGTTGAAAATAGTTGTTTTATAAACAAGAGTGTATACATAGATTAAAGTTATGAGATAAATTAGTAAAAATTAAAAAATATATATATATATATTTAAGATTTAAGAATTGTGTGGTTTTGGTGTGATTCCTTATTGATGCTCAGATTCAAATTTTGCTATTTTAAGCTATTTTTAAATTATTTCTAATCAATTTAAAAAAATTCTTAGCTCATAAGTAATGACAAAACTTTATGTAATAAAAGCAAACCTGTGTGTAGGACTACTTGGCAAGGTGGCAACCCTCCACAAAATAACAGCAATCCCCAACCACAGGGTTACCACTGCTGCAACACGAGGGTCCTGCCAGTTCAACAAGGGTACACAACCCATGGACCAATCAAAACACAACCATTCGGGGCAGACCAGAAGCCACACATTCAAAGCATAGATGTAGTTGTACGTCAAAATCTGTAACACAACAGTCAGTCACTTGTTTAGAAGGATTATGAGGTGGCAAAGAGAGCTAAACTTTCATTTTTAATGGTCTTTAAAGTTAATGGTTGGATACCGATCAAGGACTTTGGACAATGGATATATATATGTTAGTCAGGAAACAAATCCTTACACCCCCACAGTCATAACACTGTTTTAACTATTTTAAATGATTTTAAAAAAAATCTAATTTGGAAGTAGAAGAAAAATTCAATGTACTAAAATAGCCTATTTAATTTTATTTCACAGATGCTTCAAATAAATCGATAGTTTTATAAATGATACAGGACATGCAACACTTTTATTGAAAATTATACTTTGCATCAGTTGCTTTGGATGTGAGCATTATTATAATGTTCAGCATCTCCATTTGAGAATGTAGTTTGCATATCAATAAAGTCAAAATTAAAATAGTGATGTAAAAGTAATTCAGATAGGTGCAATCCCAAACACTAATAAGCTCACTAGTGTCATACACTTATAAAATCCAAATTGATTTTTTTTTAATTATGTTAATGCTTTTGAGATTTTTATACTATTTGTTTTTCACAGTCATAATTTGGGTGGTCATGTTCCAGTTCATGAACATCTGTGTTTAGTATTATTTGCAAAAATTTTTTGCTCTAAAATCCCAGAGTTTCTCACCATTAGGCACAAGGTTAGAAGCATGTATAATCTTGTCTGGTTTGCTGGTGACAGGGAGGCGTGGGTTTGAACTCCTGATGAGTGTGTAAAGGTGGTATTTCCTAAATGGTTCCCTACTTTCCAGCCATGCAAATGTGAATGTGCTTGCTCTAAAATTTCTACTTTCCTCATATCTACCATTAGTAGACATACACAGACAAGCCAGATGGGTAGTAAGATGTGAAGTGAACCCTTATTTTGATAGGAAGACCACTTTCAACCACCAACATTTATTGAATGTCACTAACATTTGGCATTTTATAAATATGTCTTATTTGATTTATTAATCATAAAGTTCATCTAAAAGTTATCAAACGCTCTTAATCATATTTCCTAATAGATTACTGTTTAATTTAAGTTTACATTATTAATTAAACAGTTCAACACATTAGCTCAGTCAGTAGCATGTCTGTGTGTTAAGCTAAGGATCTCGGGTTCGATTCCTAGCATGGCCGAAAATGTATGATTGGTGAAATATGGGTTTCCTTTCTCACAGTGATGAATTAACGGCGAGGAGCTGGATTTTGTGTCTGTTCTAGATTTAAGTTAGCTTATAAGTCATGTGCTGATATGATCAGTCGGTTCAGAAAGTGCACATTAAATACCTCAAATAAATAAATAAAAAAATAAAAAATTAAACAGACTAAGAATATAAATAGGCCCTTCAATTGTAATATTTTCCCCCGCCATTGTGGCAACATAAGTTTTCAGTTTTCATATAACGGGCTTCTTATTACAATCAGACTGTATGGAAAAATTATTTACAGGAGAAATTTCTTGAAATGAACCTAAGTCTAGAAAATTATATTGCATTCATTAGATTATGTTGTATCATTGAAGATGTGGAAGCATATATTTTTAGTCAGAATATTCAACATAAGGGTCGTTATCAGCTTAATCAATGAGGATATGTGTCCAAGCTTGCTTGGAGAGCTGATAGGAAAACCACAAGGAAAAGTCATATATAGAATACCACCTGACAGTATAGCTAGTAGATATTCAAACTTCAACCTCCCCATCAATAGTCAACCGTAATTAAGTGCAATAAAAGTCCAAACCCTCAAACTGCTTGGACTTTGTTGGCGAGGAAATATAGCTACTTGAAAAAAAATATAGTTAAGTACTTACCCTGATAAGAAAATTGTCTGAGAATGAGGCAGGATTGTCGACAGTTTGAAACGTTGGGGGAATCGAACCCATAACTCTCCACCGTAGCAGAAGAACAACAATGCCAGTCATCAACATAGCAAAATGGCGAAGCACCAAGGGGCGCAGTGTTGCAAGTTCAACCTCTCCTTCGTCACTGCACGAGACACGATTGTTAACGCTACCATTCTCCCAAGAACCGTTGACAGATTTTCTTCTCTTTTTGGAGAATGGTATGCAAATATTTTTGTAAAGGAATGAAGACATACTTGACGGATGTATTCTTGAAGCAATGATGATATCATAGGCACTACACAGGCCCTAACAAACAAACAGTTAGGCCACTGAACAACTTTAATAATTATTTGTTGAACATATGTATTGTTTGGTGTACAGAAATGTTGTCACTAAACACTTACTGTAAGGCCCAATCATACAATGCCTGGAATTAAAATACATGGAAATTGCTATGGAAAAATAAACTAATTAATATTAGATTAAGAGAAGAAAGCCCTTCTAGGGAAAGAGGAAAAGATGTGTATATTTTGTGTGATACTATTTTTACAATAAAAAGAAGTATAAAATATAAAGGTGTCACATTTGTATGTTGGTTTGGAAGCACTGAGAAAGATGGAGGGATTTCAATAAACCGATCCGGCCAAAGGCTGGAAACAGTTGATGATGGTGATTATTCTACCCATAATTTGTTCTTTTCCCCTTAGTGGGTTATCTTCACTCAATTTATACCGGAACTCTTTAGTTTATGTTTGCATTTATTTTACCAATTTTCTTGAATGATAATTATCATTTAGCCACCGGGACTTCTCATTTATAGAGAATGTCTTGAATGAAATTCAGTTAGCTCTAAGCTAGAGATGTGAAGCTTGACAATGTATTTAAACATTTGGTTAATATTGAGCAATGGTGGATGCAACAGAGCTATTTTAATTGGAACCACTATTTAAACTCTTCAATGTTACTTAGGTGTTGTATATGTTCTCCTTGTACCATTTAGATACCATCTAGTTTTAATACGAAAGCCTTATCTGACAGCTAGAAAAGTTACTAGATATACTTTCACATATTCGTACATCAGGTTATGTGATTTGCAGCTGCCACTTTTTATAGATAAATATTTGTTTGCCCAATGTAATTGAAAAACAACTTTTTTTATAACCTTGTTTATCTTAATATTTACATTTATTCAAAAAATATTCACATACACTCATACAGTATACTTTTTGTGTGTGCAGTGTGTCTTACTGCCTGTTCAGGCTATCCACATATTTACATAGGATGGGGATGAGGAAGGTTGAATTAGGAGAAAATGTACCAACATTTTTGGTAGAGGAGAGTGGGAAAACTATTTAGGAAAAACCACTCATAGTATTCCCAGCCGAGATTCAAACTTCAATCTCCCTATCACCAACAATCCAGTTTAAAGCAAGAGTGACAAATTAGACCATGCGCGCATCAATATCAGTCCATACATGCTCTAAAGCTTTGTGAACAATAAACATTAACTATGTATTTGCTAGTGTAAAAATACAATTTTTTTTTGTTTTGTTTTAAACCTTTCAATTCACTACCATAACTAAAGTACATTTTTCTTTTCATCCTTGTAGTTTGATTATTTAAAAAATGTAAAGTGTTTGATTAGTATTAAGACAGTTTTAACCTTTTACTGTAGCCTACATTTATTTTATGGTTAGTGTTATTTACCACCATATTATGAACATAGCATGGTGCCAAATAAAGAGCAATAAAAAAGATAGCATCAAGTTTATTAATTAGGTTTCACATTTATATTTTAAATTAAAATTATCTGAATTTAAAGTATTTTCACTTTAAGAGGATGAACTATATTTTTATTATGTGTAAAATTGTGGTGCAATTATTTAATTGCTGTGAGACTCACAATGACAGTAATTCCTTGTTCCTTGGCCAGCATGGCTAGTGCAGCGAGAACCATGCTGAGGATGACAAGGGAGGAATGATGGAAGGATCCTTTGATACTCAAAGCACTGCAGTACACCAGAAATGAGAGAAAGTAGAGCAGAGCACAAAGTAGGTCTGCCCGGCCCACCACGCCCGCCACCTACACAAAGAAATTCAACACTGGTAACAGGGTTGATGAACATAGATCTAGTTAACGAGTACCTACATTTTCAATAACAATTAAAAGAAAGATAGATTCTTGTACTTTATACTTTTGTTCCTAGTATCGTTGCTCATAATTTATAATCCTTTCCCTGTCTTTAAGGTATGGGATGGTAAAATTGAGATTTTGACCTTTCTGTGCATTACAAAACTTAACTTCAGAGTAAATCTGGTTTACTGGTTTTATTAATACCTTACATTATATTCTTTCTCTATACAATTTTTTTTAACAACACATCTTATTAAACATTCGGGTTGAACGCTTATGTACAATAATTACACTAATGTATTTGAGATTAGGAATATTTTAATTTAGAGGAAGTGTATCCACATTTGCAAAGGGAGAGTAGAAAACCATTTAGGAAAAACCACCCTCATTGCATCCAATCAGGATCGATGCTGTACTAAAATACATTAAAAGAAAGAAGAACACAGACCTAAGTGCCCTGGTATCCTTGGATGAACCGACAATTTGGGAATATGGTGAGAGAGAAGTTGAGGAACGATTGGATAAATGGGTCTCAAAGTTCAAAAAGTATTAGATAAATGTGAATATTTGGTGACACTATTTTCCCTTGAAAAAATAGTTTATAGTAGGTTTTATTTGTTGTGTAAGGGTGGGTTTATATGCCTAACAATGATTTCACTTTAACTTCTTATCCGCTATGCATATAGTGTAGTATGTCTATTCAGTGAACTGGAGACATATGAGCCAATGAAAATGTGAGGAGAGACTAAAGCCAACTAAGCGCCAGTAGGCTGTATACTTAGAAAAAAAATTAGCTTCTGTTTTTATGTTGGGAATGCCTTGGGGTAGCCATACTTGTTTGTTATTAATGAATTTACTTTTTTTTTTAACATCAATTACTAGGATTGCATACATTACAATTGAAATAAAGTGTAAATATTACATTTTTAAGCCTATTCAGTGATTGATAAGTAGAGCTATCACAACATTTATGGCAAAAATAAAATAAGAACCAAATAAAAATCAAATTTGATGTAATAGTACAGACAAAACTTAAATGATGTTAATTTCAAGTTTCAAAAGATATGGTTTGATTAACATTGTTTTTCCAGTGAGCCCTTTATTGAAATATTTTTAGAAACATTAGGCCTATCTATTAGGTGGTGCAAAGAGGTTGGACCATATTCTATCAATTTAAGTAAGACATTAAACAAGTTACATTTAATAATAAAACATTGTATTTGTCTTATAGGATGTGCATTGTAAAATAAGCACTATTTAATAATTAGTTAGATATACATTTTGCATTAATATAAATTTATTCTAACACTGTTGCACTCAGGGCCAATCTTACGATGTCTCGTCAAAGTCCTCGTAACTTAACTGATGGTAAAGTCTAACCATTGGTTAAACTTGGCGTTGTTTTTTGCAATACTATTTTTATGTGTGCCTCAAATTACGGACAGGTGCCTTCCATCAGTTATTATAATTAACTTTCTCGGAGCGCTAGATTTGTTTCAAAGCTTTTGAATTCAGGGTTATTGTGTTTAAAACAATATGTTTAAGATACCTTGTTTAAAATATGTTTTAAATTACCGGTAAAGATTTGTTTAAAGCAGTTTTGTTTAAAAACATTTTAAACAAATGTTTTAAACAGGTTTTTTAAAGTCTTCAATTAAACAAAACTATGATGAAACAAACGTTTATATAATACAAAATGGAAAATTCCCTTTTCATAATATCTAAAGAATAAGTTGTCAACATCATAACATATAAGTTAGTTAGAATAAATTTATGTTTATTTTTATTTAGTAACTAGGTCTAGTACTCAAAATTAAGAACAAAACTTTACCTAAGCTAATGGATAGATTTTTCTAAACATTTTTCTACACTTACAATATTTTAAATGTCTTAGAAACTAAATTTAATCAAATCAAACATTTTATTTTTATAAAATTGTTGAGGCTCTACTTTAATTAATATCATATCAAAAGAGTAATTTGTTTATTTACTATTTAGTCCTCGAAAAACTGCCACAAGTTTAGATGCCTTTTCTGTACCTATTCTATTTCTAATTTTCGAATGTATGAAGCCGAAGGAAGAAAACGGCCATTTTCTTCTGGCAGATGATGCTAATGCACTGTGCAATTGCTTGACCAGGTCCATTATTTTTGGGCTTACGCTGTTTTCTATTTTTTCTATTGCTAGCCACTATATTATTGGCTTTAAATCTTATAGGACATATTTCAAAAACAGATCTTTGAATGGAGCACATTTTGCCTGATATTTTATTATTTCTGCAATTAAAATTGGGTGATATGAATCTATACTCATTAGCAATGTCTAATTACTCTTGACTCATTTTTATTCCTCTAAGCAGTGGATCTAAAAGGTTTGCTAAAAACCGATAAGGTGTCATTGCCATGGCAAATCGTTTTTGAAATTGTCTAAATTCATATTCAGTTTCTCTTTCAACTTCAAACTCTGTTAGCAAAGACAGCCATATTTCAGCTGCTTCGCCAATGGTGCATGTATCACACTGTACTTTGTCTAAAACAACAGCCACTTTTTCCAACTTTACCAAGTAATATTGAGCATTTTCTTTAATATTCCTGCTATTAATTTTGGATGCAGTATTTACAGCAATTGCAGTTCGATTAGCACCACAACTTTTGACAAAATGTGCCAATTTTCAATAAATGACTATGCAGTCATACAGTGTATTCCAACAAACATCCTGAGGAAGAATAAGTGATTTTCCTCCAGCTTGTTTATACTTAACTGAAGGAAAATGTGAATTTTTGAAATATTTTATTATTTGCTTAGTATGTTCTTTAATCCCAGGAACTTCTATGTCATGTGCAAATAAATTCAGCAAATCCGCAGAACATTCATAGGTCATTATATCTCGTATACCAAAACTGTCAGATTTTCCCAACTCATGTTTAATTTTGCCATTCTATCAGTGTTTTCTGTTACAAAACTATGAACTGTGCATCCATGTTGTTTACAGTTTTTCATGGCATTTTCTGCTATGTGCAACCATTATTTTTTTAAAGCCATATGGATACACAGTATGTTTTTTAGCAAATAATGTATTATGCATTGTTTCCAACATGTATTTAAAAAAATGTTTTATTCACAATTTAAAAAATGCAAGCTTACATTTAAAATAAACGATTCTAATTTGTGTTCAATCACTTCAAGAATTTCTAAAACTTTATTTTTGTTCAAGCAAACATGTAAAAAAAATCTTCCTCGTCATAAAATTTCAGTAAATTCTTTCGTTCCAAATATCTCTTCAGTCTTCAATGTCTTGGGTTCCTTAGAACGTATAACTCATTTTCAAAGTCACCATATTCAAAAAATAAATCACCCATTTTATAATATAAATAAATGTAACCTCACTTTAATAATAGCAATTGCCTTGAAAACAAAGTGGCAGAGTGTTTAACGTTGTTAATGTGGATGTTATGTTTGCTAACGGGAAGGTAGATCTCGCATTAATTTTACGAGCACTTTTACGTGGACATTAGCACTAATCAAGCATTGTAAAATCAAAAGTAGTGGTTGTTATCACTTAACCTTATGTTAAGCCCTAATGAATAGAATAACATGACATTGTAAGATTGGGTCTAAGTCTTCCCTTCCCCTTACGATAAGGGGATTGTCTAATTAAGCAGAATGGAGACACAATCAAAAACATTTATTTTAAGAATGTCACCCTAATAAACTGATCTTTTAGCTACTGATGACACAACTTGGGTGTTAGGTGTTGCTGAATGACTTATTTGATAATGATGTGTAGTGACTGTGGTCTGGTGTGTTATGGATTGTTGCAAAGTTGGTAAATAGCTTATTAAACTCCCGTTTTGAAGAATATTCTCCATGACACCTTATAGAAGTATGTACTCTAGGTAAATAGTTTGTTATATGCTCTCAGGGTTTCTGTTTATCATTTATATTCCGCCTTTCCAACCCCCTCTATATTAAAAAACTAAGTTTGAAACTATTGAACAAACCACTCCACTTCCATGGCCAAATATTGGAATAGTTACTCAAGCAGTTTCTCCTACTTCCCTCGAACAGTTCTGCCATAGCAATTAGAATGTATTCGAGTGTCTTGAAAGATTAAATGAATGTACAGTAAATATATAAAAATAACAATTATTCTACAAACATATAGGTGTCTCACAAGCCTGGCTTTAGTTTAATAACTCCACTTACAGCCTCCGAATGCACAGGATGCACAGAAAAGAGAAGGGCACTGAGTAGTGCCGCCCGAGGACTATGGCCGCCAAACAGACGGTCATACACTAACAATGACAGCACTGATACCAGGCAGTGAAGCAGGACATTGGTCACATGGAAGCCCCAAGGTTTCAAGCCTTCACTCATCCAATAGTTCCACCTATGAACACAAAAAAGGGGTTTACTTCTCAAAAACAAAATTAGTGATAGGTTTGAGTTAAGGTAAATATCAGAGGTTTAGCATAAGGATGGACTATGATGTTAAGTCCCCCCAAATATTCTACTGGACAGTTAATAATAAATTTATATACTATTTCAGTCTCTTCTTCTTTATGATAGCTATGCCTATGCCTTTGGTAGATGTATTTTTTCTTTTATATCCACATTAGTATCAAGCAAGAGTTCTGCAGGCGACCGACCATACCTGAAGGAGAGCACAGTGAGTGGCCTGTAAGACTTGTGGCTGTGGTTGTGAGTGAGACGTGTTCCCCAAAAATCATTGTGAAGCAAGTTCCAGAGGGGCCTGTTTGGCCGCAGATCCTCGTTGTTCACAACAGCCTCAGAGTCGTCAAACACAAAGTGGCCATCTACAGAGTTGGCGTAGCAGACCACTGCCGCTACCGCCACCACAAGCACCGAGAGCAGACTAGGGGGCCCTTAAACACACATTTCAACTAAAAGACTGAGAAAACCAAGTTGTAAGTCTATAGGCCCAAGGCCGTAGTCAGGGGGGGGTTTTCGGGGTTCAAACCCCCCCCCGAAATTTCCGAACAAAATATATATGGCTTTATTTATGGTTCAAACAATATCAAAATTAAGGTACAAGTACAAATTATGGGGCTGTGTTACCATAAAAATCACTTCAGAGAGCTTCCAGAGGTGTTAATTATTTAGAATTTTTTCTGGCCTTCGGCAGTTATGGTGTTATGTTGTAGTAAAAATTTTTTTAAGATAGCTTCTAGAGGTGTTTAATATTTAGAATTGTTCTTATTTTTCGGCGGTTAAGGGGTTATGTTGCCATAAAAAACACTTCAGATAACTTCTAGAGGTGTTTAATATTTATAAATTTTCCCAGCCCTCGGCAGTTAGGGTATTATGGTGCCATAAAAGACACTTCAGAGAGCTTCTAGAGGTGTTTAATATTTATAATTTTTCCTTAACTTCAACAGCTATGCTACTATAAAAAAATTTTTTAGAGAGCATCTAAAGGTGTTTAAATATATAGCATTTTTTTAGCCTCCGGCAGTTAGGGGGTCATGTTACCATAAAACACTTTAAAGAGCTTCTAGAGTTGTTTAGATATAGAGATTTTTCCTATAGCCTCCGGCATTCATGGGGTTATGGTACCAATAAAAAAGCACTTAAGAGAGCTTCTAGATCTGTTTAATAATTAGAATTTTTCATAGCCTCCGATAGTTGGGGGTAGTGTTGCCATAAAAAACACTTCAGATAGCTTCTAGAACAGTTTTTTATTTAGAATTTTTTCTAGCCTCCATCAATTGGGGGATGGTCCCACCAAACCCCCCCTGAAATTATTGGCTGGCTACGGCCTTGTATAGGCCTACCTATTAACGTGAAATAAGTTAAATTCAAGAACATGACGTGAGACATTACATGCCTTCCTTGTTGTGGGGGAAGACTTATTTGAGTTTAAAAAATCAACTAATTTGATCTGATAGAACAACACAGGCTCAAACCTGGTACCATACAAATCTAACTAACAATGTCAGTAGATTTGTCACTTACTTGACATAGGAAGGGCAGCATCCCATGGTGTTGTGTGCCTTCGCTTGAACTTTGAGTCCCATAATTGTGTAAACCCATCATTGGTTGCTCCATTTGTTACAAAAAAGTTTACACTTGACTTTGTTGCCATTGATCGCTCGCCGCTAGTAAATAGAATACACAATACAGTAAATTGTAAGCTTCTCAATGTTGCCAACGCTATAGTCTCTAGCGATAGAACATGGACCTGAAATGGATTGTATTTTTACCGGTACGATACTACTTTCTGACCCTATATTAATAAAACCACCAATTTTCATTTTAAAAAAATTGATGTAAAATTTGTTACTTTATAGCAGGGTCACAGGATATTACTTGTAGAAAATATCCTAAAATTGGACTGTACAGGTGGCAAAATTATATAAAAAGTAGTATCCAGATTGTACAGTTGGCAAGACTGAAGCTTCTGGACCCGTGTTAGTGGCGCTGCTTGTGGCCCTGGCCTAAACTAAATTTGTTCTAGCGGAGTATTTAAATCCCACGTACAAGGAATCATGGATATTTTAATCTCTCGTTTAAAATAACTTTTAGTGCTCAAGTAATGAAGAATGGTAAATCATAATAATTTAAATGTTTTATTACCAATTAATTGATAAGAGTGAAAGCTTAATATAGCCTACTAGTAGAAAGTGTATTAAAGAAAATAGGAAAACATTTCCCTATGAATTATCTAAAAACTTAATACAAATATATGTAACCACATTTATAAAAATAAATAAACGAAATTTAGTAGTACTTTTAATAAATATATTACATTTATTATTATTACGTTTATCACCGACTAGTTTTTAAAAGGAGTAGGAATAAGGAATCTTTAGAGATAGTGCACCCCTATTATCATGGAGAGGATGGAAAGCCCACAGCTATAAAAATAAATCCCATGTGTAAAAACCCTCTCTAGTGTACTCGCTCAAACTTTAAAACTCGAACTCCTCGTCAAAGGTACGATAACCTTCATTTTCCAAAAAAGCTGGGAAAATATATGTTGGAGCACCCTACATATTATAGTGAGATGTCTACAAATGGCAGCCCACAGAGCAATTATATCCGGCAGGTCAATCGATTAATGATGTTGGTAGACTAAAATAATAAAAATAACTAAAGATAGTTTAATCTGTTGGCTATTTCAGCAGTTTAGTAACTATCTAGATATCACATACAGCTGAATCAACTATAGCAATTATTCGGAGGAATGTCATGGACTATCAGAAACGCAAACTTGTAGAATATACTGTAGCCCAGTGGTGTTTCTGAGAGTGATTTCATGTGAAAAATAGTATTTATTTTAAAAGTGATTTTTTGTAAAAATGTTTCATTTAGGAGAGTAAAGTTATAATTTGATTGCGATCCATCATATTAAATATTAAAAAATGATCGTTATAAAAAAAAAATCTTGTTCTCTACCTACGCGCACTTTGTAAATATCGGAAAAATATGACACGGTTGACAAACCCTATAAGACGAACAAGTCTAGCTGTTAGCAGTTCTATTATTCAGTACAACACGTGTTACTAAACACGGTTCATTACCATAGGTATGTAGAGATTATTTTCTTTTGTCAGACACTATGACAATTATTACTGTAAATCAAAACAGTTTGGCATGGCTGAACGCATTTAGAACATTATTTCAAGTGTCTGGAGATAGGAGGGTTAAAACCCCAACATCCTCTCATAGCTACACCACTGAGTGTAATTTACTAGAGTTTTGGAGCCCTCTTTATGTATTATTTTATTTATATGAAATTTGTAAACTAAGATATTTCTATGAAAAGCTACACTCCACTCCCCAATTTTCCCATAATTTGCATACGTTTAATGTTGATTTCGAGAACACCTGCGTCAAGATTTATAGTGACGTAGTTGCTTAAAAATAGGTAGGACTCACAACACAAAACTCCTGTCAGACACTCCCATCTCGCTCTCATGAATAAAGGAACAGATGCGCGCGCAGCCATTATTTACTGTAGTCGTGTCGCCATTATATACATCCAATCTAATAACTTAAAAACCTACATTTATGCTCTAAGGGGCTGTCCTTAAATTACGCAAAGCTTTTTTTTGTTGATTCTCAACTCTCCTCCCCTCATGTAACAGCTCGCAAGATTTTCCGTCATTCCCCGTCACCCCTCTATCTTGCGTAATTCTTTACGATTTGGTAAGTTAGATTATTTTTAATGGTAATCAGCTTTAGAAATAAGGATTGCTAATAAAGCGATTGATCTGAAATTTTATAATACTTTAATTGTAGTAAGTAAATGAAATATATGTGAAATTTTATAATCAATATTTTTTTTATTATTTTATTAAAAAATAATTTTGTCTTGCCATAAATTGTCTAAAAAATACCTTACGTAAGATAAATGATCCCCCACCTCCCCACCCGACACCCCTCGAAAGGAAACGTGAGACAATAATGAGCCCCCCTATTCCTAAAACCCTTACGTAATTTAATGATGTGCCCTAATGAATTACTACAGTAGCCCCATGGCTTCTTTGGTGCTGACTGACAGTTCACAGCTGACTTCTGACAGTCAACATTTAGGTATATACCTAAATTTTGACTGTCTGAAGTGACAGCTGCTAAAGACATGTTTTTTGCAGATCATATGGTTCGGCGTAGGGATACATAATTTGGTGCCATTAAAATGAGATCATCCTGCTGATGGAATTTAAGAAACCAACAAAGATGTCATAATAATAAACACTCGCAGATGGAAGGAATTCCTAGATCCTCTATCCCCGACAAGCTGGGACCGAGCTGGTCGTGGGACGCGCTCGGTTGCCCGGGGATACGCAGCCGCCCCTCTCCCGCCATTTCAACTGTCTCTGTCTCAGTCAGTGCACCACTGACACAACTCATTGGCGGACAGAGAGCACGTGTATGGCTTTAAAAATAGTTAGGAATGCATTATTGTGATAGTGCCAGTTCTCATAAGCTTGTGTGTGTTTTACTGTGTTATAAAATGTGACCGTATGGGAGAATCAATACAGATTTCTTTGAATTGAACTGATCTTCTGATCTTTTGGTATGTTTAAATTCTTATTTTGTTTTTTTTTCTTACTTTGACAGATGTGGAATGTAAATAATCAAAGATTACTTGGAATGCCTTAGATGTTTACTTTAATGTGCGGGTGTTTATAAACGTTTTGGTTCACAGAAGGTATTGGGAACGTAATAATGTTAATTATTTCTCAACCGCGTGCTTATTGGTAGAACGTTCCGTAAATAGGTACCCATATAATTAATTATATACCCTGATTTTGGTAGAAAGAATATCTGGTAGTTACTAAAGTTACTAAAACAATTTTAATATATATTTATACATCATGCTATGTTATCTACAGCTGTCACTTTTGATAGATATCATTATCTATCAAAAACCACAAATAATAATATAGTAGTAAAATGCTATCATTAGGTTTAATGACTGTAAAAATATGTTTCAATTTTCTTAACTTTTCTTAACGCCGCGTCTTACTACCCATTCGATTTGTACGCTTATGTACTAATTACGCTAATTGATTAGGTATGAGGAAGGTTGAATTTAGACATAGTGTACCCGCATTTGCGTGGATAGAGAGAGTGGGAAACTATTGAGGGAAAATCACCTCCAGTATATCTTACCGGAATCGAACCACGATCTCCCCGCCATCAATAGTCTAGTCTATTGCGTGAGTAGAACCTTAGACCACGCGGCCACTGAAGCGGAATTTTCTAAACTGTTCTTCCAACCTAAATCAGACTATAGACATTGAGAACAAACAAAGCGACTTGGTTTAGACTTGACGAACTGACAGCGGTTTGCAATAATGTTGGTATGTTATCAAACATACTTCTAATTAATCTATCTGCGGCCTATGTTTTGTGCAGCTCTTATCATGTGACAGATAAGCTAAGTCTATTCTATTGCAAAAGTATCGACTAGTTATATTAAATCCGAATATTTTTTTTATCTAATCAAATTCTATTAAACTATTTAATACAATTTTAAATCTTTATTTGTTCGTTTCAAATTCTATGCTTTTATTTTTAAAATTTGACAAATTGAATATTTGATAAAAATCTGTCGAATATGAGAAATGCCTTTTTTCAAGATTTTATTCGGTTTAAAACTCAAGTATATATATAATAACGGGGAAAAACAAAATATGAAAATAGAACAGATCTGATTTTAATTAAACTAAGAGAGAGGCGACAGTTTGGCGCCTACTACTTCCTTATCTGTAGACCACTCACTATAAATTGTTTCTGCCTGTACACACCGCTCCAATAATGTTAGAACTTTTCATAATAATGAAAGTATTGGCACTAAAGTCTGTTCAGCGTAGGAATTGTTTTCTGAAAGGCCCTTTTCCCTACCAGAAAGCTATTATATAATAGGATATAGGTAGGACAAAAGACCTTTCAGAGAGTAATTCCTACCATGAATGGAGTATAGCTCAGCGGTAATGTTTGACTGGGGCTCCTAACTCTGACCCAAGAAGTTATGACTCAAATCCCGACCGTGTCCACTTAGCAAGAATTATTTAGCCACAAAAATGGCGGCTAATGGTCACAGGTCCAATTCCTGGCATGGCCTAATAATTTAGTCTCGGTTTGTGTTAGATTCTTGGTTGGACGGTTTCCTACCTTCACTTATTCGTATTGGGGAACTTGTAAGCTCTTCTTGGGGTTTCACTTAAAAAGTATCTACTTGTTTTAAAAAGATAAACTTTGAAATATTTACTAGGTTTCTACCCACTTTTTTTAAAACATGAATCATTAATGCGTTTCTATACATTATTAATTACTTGTGTCTTTGTTTTAAAATATATATATTTTGCCATTAATTATTGTTTTAAAATAATAAACTCGTTGTTACTTGTGGTTTTATTTTAAAGTATGGTATTTCATTGTTATTAACTTTTTTATTTGTAATATTTGTATCCACGCCAGGTATTGTGTTTTTCTACCAAGTTAACAACAGCTATTTACATATATTGTTTTGTTGTAAAAGTTCACTTGACGAGTGTATCATCAATTTACGATGAAATAGAAATCAATTTGGTTAACCACTTGTTTTCTGGCCATCATCAAAGCAACATTTTTACCTAACTTGTTTACTCTTGTGTGCAGAATCCAGCACAATCTCTTCTTCCTCAGTCTTATGTGAGAACTATTCACGAACATTTTCCATAAACCAGAGCCCCTGCCTCTAAATACATTGTCCGGGGTAGTGAAGGCAAACACTGACCAAAATATCCCAGCTTTGGGCTAAGACCACCCTACATTTTTGGGCTAAGACCCAGTAAATACCCTGCCCTTGTGGTCAAGAGCCAGAGCTAAGACTCTTGTCCAAAATGTTGGTGCTAGAATCCCCCGCACAATTCCAAACGACATTTGGGCAGAATAAAAAGGGTCCCAGTGTGGAACACAATATGCCACAGTCGGATGAGGGGNGCGCCGGGTGTGGGGGGGGGGGGGGGGGGGGGGGGGGGGGGGATGGAGGGTAAAGGTAAGGGATGGAAGAAGAAAAAATGGTAATTTGCCTACAAACACAAAGAGAAAGCGATAATTATATAATTTATTTCTGTGTTTAGCATTGGGCCAGGCCACTACTATCGTACTTAACAAATCATAAACAAATGAGTATTTAATTTTTAACAAACACATGCATGCCTACATTATACTTACGACTCTGGGAACTTCATGGAAATTAGCGAGCATTTACGTCAGCTACAAGAGCATAATTTGTTGTTTATTTCTTCAATTTGAGTAATTGGTGGGCCGCACAGAACGAATTCGGCGGTAAGCCGGTTGGACATCCGTGCGTTAAACCATGCGACCACTGATGATGGTAGTCAGTCCCAATTTCAATACTGAGTATTTTCATTCAGGACCACTAGTCATTGACATGACAATTTATCAAAATATGACACATTTATTTTACGTAACCTTGAGATGGAAACCACTGCTACTGTGACCGCTGGGGAGTTGAAGTTTTGACAATCAAGGATACTGTTATTTGTCAACTGGTTATTAGTCCATTCCACACGATGGCAAAATAATCTCAGTAGCACTGTGTGTTGCATAATTTAATGTTCACCAAAACCGATTGAGCTGCGTCTGTCTTTCAACTCCCCACCTCCAGAGACAACCAAAGTAGAACTCCTTTGAGTGAGTATCTGTACACTGATTTGTTTAGGAATGGACCTCTGAAAGTACTTTTTTACTACCAGAATTCTTTTATATATCTCAGCCTTGTTCCAAACAATGGAATAGGATTTATCAATAAATAAAAATAAGATGTAGCCTTTAAAAGGTCTATTGGTATATTTTTAAAATATGTAGATAATAAAAGATCCCCTTTGAAATTCTTGTTTTTTTTTTACGGTCATCAAAAATGGGCTAGAGCCATTTTACGGTGTGAGACGGCGTATAATGTATTATACGAGTATATGTGGCCGGGCCACAGGCAAGTAAGAAACAGACTCTCAACCTTTCACGGGTTTCACTGCGCTCCTTTTGCCAGCTTGAGTCCTTCAACACTGGGCTTCGCTAGTGTCACTGCTGGGTGATGATAGGATTGACAGCAGCGATCCTAGTGGTGAAGGACTCAAGCTGCCAAATAGAGCGCAACCAGTTTATCCTGGAGGTTGAGTGTCTGTGTATATTATTTGTCTGTGGGCCGGGTCTAATGAAGGGGATTTAAAAAAATGGTTTTCCCACTCTCCCTTCACGCAAATGCAAATACATTTAATCTTAAACCTTCTTCACTTCTTCCACATTCGCTTGGGTACATTGCGTATGGACAGGACGTGTAGTAAAATATGGTGCTAAAAAAATAAAGTTTCTGTGCGGATCATTTAGATGTCCTCCACAAACATCTAACAACCATGCCCAAACTTTGGGCTATAAACATGTGTCTGAAAATATAGTATCCGTGTGTTTTATAGGAAGAGGAGGGATGAAAGACTCGCTACACACTCAGCCATCCTCTGATATTCTCTGTAACTGACACCCCACCCCTTTCCTACCCTTGTGAAGGGGTGGCAGTGAACCAACTGATGGAAGATGGGGTTAGTAGCCCTTCAGGCGCGTGGGGAGGTAAACTTCCCTAGGGAGAAGAAACATTCGTAGAACGTAATGTTTGACTTATGAGGTTGGCAGCACTATCAGTAGTCTGTCTCGCTCTCTCTTCGTGTTCAACAGTCCCTCCCTCTCTTACCCACACTATATTATTTATTTGAGGTATTTAACGTGCACTTTCTGAACTGACTGATTATGGCAGCATACGAGAATTTCCACGAGCAAGAGCGAAAG
>CABFWB010001073.1:33001-45485 GCA_902151455.1 Timema bartmani | reverse complement strand
AGCAAGAGCGAAAGAGTGTATCAATTTTGCCGGGAGAGGTATTATCACACCTTCCATGTTTCTTTTACATGTCACTCGACATGGGACCGGCTTTACTTCCTCTCTGAAGGAAGATGTACTACGGATTTTTATCGCTCTAGAAAAATCCGTTAACCCCGGCTGGGTTTGAACCCCCGAACGTCGGGTACTGAGACGAGCACTCGACCCCAAGACCACCGAGGTAGACCAATACAATATAGTGTGAGCTTAATGCCTAAGACCTCGTGCTCACCAGTGCGAGTTTTGGAAGATAAAAATATTGCATATCAAACACTGACTAAAAGTGACTCGGCCTATATATTTGTACATCTGTCAACATTAACACCTTCTGTCAACATTGACGGTTGCAGAACACATGGCTAGAGCGTTTTAATAAATTAAAGTTGATTAAAGAGTTTAAGGAGTTTTTTGTGCACGGAATCTTACTCCCCATCCGGATTATACGCATATTTACACTAATGGGGCAGGAATGAGGAAGGCAGAATTTTGAGGAAACTTACTCGCATTTGCGTAGTAAGAAAGCGTAAAACAATTTTTGAAAAGAAAAAAATCACGCCTCAAAACAGCCTATCTGGATTTGAACCCCGACCTCCTTGCCACTGGCAAAACCAAACAAAACTATGTGCCCACTGATGCGTGTTATTGTTATGGCGGTTCGACTGTATACTGAATTTCGAGATAATCGATTATTTGATGCCACGCTGGTATTAAGTTCATTCGCTATAGGAGGGGTGATAACTGACAATTACCAATAGTTACCTGATATACACTCATGTATCCATACGCCAAACCATGTGATTTGCAAGACTATAAATGTTGAGTTGCTGTCTCTTTAATAAAAACATCTTATTATGAAATTAATAATAATTTGTATGACTCTTTATCTGAATTATATGTATAAAAATATTTTGGTGGCCAGCTATAAGAAGATACAAGAGTGAATATAATAGGCCTGCTTTTTAATTTATTAATTCATTGACTATAATATTATATATTGTTTCCACAACCTCGAAACAAAAAACATGATACTTGTATTCATATTTTGTGTTATTTCAATAAGTTACGAAAAAGCTAACTATACAGTAATCCTAAAAATAATATTAGAAGCGTTTATGAACACTTTCCATTGATAATAAATTGACCTAGCGGTCTAGGGGTAAGGTGTCAGACTTCTGTGCTGGGGGTCCGGGGTTCAAACCTCTGTCCCGCACAGATTTATCTGATTGCCAAACCCTTCTTTCACCTCTGACACGACGTGTATTAATCACAACTTGTGAATGTGTGGAATGCCAGGCCTCCACCGTGGTTCGGATCCTACGTTAAACTGTAGGTCCTCAATTTCATCTCATAATCACCCTACCATTACACATTAGCGAACAGGTAGTAAGACGTGGTGCTAATAATAATGATAATAATAATAATAATGATTGCTTATACAGTATTACTTAGAGCATAATGAGTATGTCTACATTAACGACTCTCAACCAATGTTTGCAATAAAGAACCTTCTTCTATCTGTCACTTACCTACATTCCTACCGTAGATAGGGTATAGACAGCGTACTTTTGAGGGAAAGTGTAACATTTGAGCCTATACCCTCTCCTCGGGACTCATCACCATTGACCTTTCCTCTCCTTCTCTTGCCAATCTGACAGGGTTGCCGTCGCCTCCCCTCATACACTTCATCCTAATTATCAGTTCGGGGCTCTCGAACAGGAACGTCAGGGGCCGCTGTAACGGCGAGGAGGATTTAAAACAAATGAAGGAGAGTGGGCTAGACACTTTTATTTATCGGGGGAGGGGGGGGGGCGTGACCTTTTAGAAAGCGTTAGCAGATACCTACACTGTAAAGCAGCCCCTACTTAGCTCCCCCACTTTTCAAATATAAAATTAATATTAAATTATGTATTTCTAAAAACTTTATTATTTTCCTCTGTAAATATAAACACGGAGAAGGATCATTCAAACAAAAACATAATTAAGAGTGGTAATTGTTTTCTAATAAAGGAATAAAAATAAAAACCCACTTCAATGGCCTAGTGATCTAAGTCGTCACTCTTATGTGTTAAACTGGTCTGCTGATGACGAGGAGATCAGGGTTCGAATCCCGGTCGGGTCCGCTGAGGTTAGTTTTCCCTAAATGGTTTCCTAATCTTATGACTGTTCGTTGCTACGCCCCACAATTGGTATGTTCACGTCTAACATGCCCTAATCGTCCATCTTGGGGTGCTGATTATTGTACTGAGCATTTAGCACAAGGCCGGCTGATAATTATGATTATGTTATACCTCACCCTTATAGTTTTTTGGGGGGGATTTTGTTTAGATAACTTTCCAGGCTAGTTGAGTTTAACATGAATGCACTATTTATTGAAACATTCACTTTTATAACCAAACGTTTTATATTGCACTGACACAGATCCTATTTGTGTGGCAAACCAACGCGGAGAGAGCCTCGCAGAAACTTCTCCTGCCCCTTGATTCTTGGACCCCTTCTGTATAGTGTTAGGGTTCGGCCAGACTGACAAGAGTGCGAGCGCGCAAGCGACTGGGTGGCCAGACTGGCGAGCGTGCGCGTGATTAGCAGCTCGCGCGCGCGCGCTTGAAAAGTAGAACCAGGTCTATCTTTCAAGCGTGCGCGCTCAGTCGCTCGCTCGCGCGCTCCAGTCTGGCCACCTCTCATTACAACCCATGTGTTCTATTTTATATTTTAGTCGCTCGCTCGCTCAGTTTGGCCGCCCCCTTAAACCAACCAATAAGAGAGCTCTTGACAGTCTGATGTTATTAAGGCTAACTTCTTATTGGTTGTCCTAATACTGTTCGACCTAAAACCTGGCCAACTCATCACCACACTTTTAAATGGAATGGAAGAAACTTTTAACAAAGCAAGGTCTAGTACGTAATATATTTGAATTTATTTCTGAAAATGTCTTATGGGCTTAAAACACATTAAAATAAATAATAATCAATTAAAATGATTTTAATAATATCGATATAATTTGAATTTAGAATCTTGTACTGAAAATAAACACGTCCAATTTTGCCTGGTCATCCATGGATAAAGTATTAACAGGAAAATTTACATACTGTTCTTTAAAGAAAAAACATATACTTCATCTATGACTTTTCAAATAACTGAGAGGGGCCCAAAACATAGTCATTACTCTCCTTCCATGCAAATGCAGGTAGATTACCTCTTAAATGCTTCATTCCTCATTCCTACCCCATTAGAGTAATTATTAACAGGTGGTAGGACGCGGGGATAAAAAAAATTGCATACACTTTAAAATATCTAAGAATGAATAAATAGCCAGTGTATTAAAATGTATCTAAAACTACCCACTACCCTCGACACAGAGACAAAGGGATATGCAGTAGTGGAGGAAATGACTTTATTGTGCGCGGTGTCCCAGTCACACAATGTAACGAGTAACCACACTCCAGAGTGGTAACCGACCTTCTTACCCTCTTTTGTTAGTGCGTGCGCTTCGATGCGCTTTGCGAAATGTTGCGCATGCGTAGTCCAGAGCTCACAACAGTATTGTAGACACTATACAGTATACACTCTTATTTGTGGAAATGCTTAACCCTATATATATATATATATATATAATATATTAATATATATTATAAATATATATATAATATATATATTGGCAACCAAAAACCTAAAAATATAATCTTCAACTGTCACTCGGGTAAAAAGCTATGGTGAACAGACTCTAGTATCCAGTGTTGCCACTGCCGGTAACAGTTCAAAATGAGAGTATATAGATAATGTATATATAATATAATATACATCTCTTTTCATAATAATATAGCCTATATAATTATATTATATAATATGATATATCTCTTCTCATTTTGAACTATTGCCGCCAGTGGCAAGACTGGATACTAGAGTCTGTTCACCATAGCTTTTTACCCGAGTGACAGTTGAAAAATCTTATGTTTAGGTTTTGGGTTGCCAACACATGTAAAAGATCACTATTTTGTTATGGATGATAAGTTTTTTTATTACATGCTATATTTTACATAAAAAATAACGTAAACTTAAGTTTTCTCACACTATTTCATTACTTTTAATACTTTCTTGCTATCCAATCCGAAATAATATTGTTAACATAATTAAAAGTACTTATTCTCCGTTTTGGAATGTTATCGATATGTGCATACATTAATAATGTTTAATATAGGCTTGGAAAAGAGAAAATACTTGTAAATTTTTAATATATAATAAATTATTTTATTATTATTTTATCGTATTTTGAAATATTTAACTTAATACAATATTTTTATCAACTGCATGGGTGCACCATTGTAAATAAACTGTTTGCGTCATGATCAATCACATGGTTTAAATTCTTCGGTCACCATTTTGAAGCTAGACCTTTTGTGAAAGTGCTCTGAATAATATTTTTTTAAGTAGAATAAAAGCTTTGTGGCCGACATCAAATAAATATAAATAATATTGACCTAAATTACTATGGTTAACTATCACATTAATACATTACTATGTCTTCATTAGAATTATCCAAAGTGACAGATGTCAGCTGTTGGCGTAGGGATGTATTATGGACTATTTCTAGTAACTTTTTGAGCTGTCATCCAAGTAAACTCGGGTGGTGAATGTACTTTAGCACGCCTTGCTACGGTTTTTAATTTAGTCAAGGGGTAGAAAAGACTTAATCTAAGGGGCAAGGGATGAAGCGGGTGGCTTGAAGAAAATTCACCCTTTTTTTCCACCCTACCTATTATCATGAGGAGAGAATAATAAAACCACAGTGACAATTTCCATCAGCAAATGTGCTAGAGATGAGGAAGGTTGATTTAAGATGAAGTTTACCTACATTTACATGAAGGGAGAGTGGAAAACCATGTCAGAAAATCCACTCTCAGTACATCCGGCCAGGCTGACCTGGTGGTCTAAGGGTAAGGTGTCAGACTTCAGTGCTGAGGGTCCGGGGTTCAATCCTCGGTCCCGGCACAGATTTATCTGATTGCCAAACCCTTCCTTCACCTCTGGCAAGACGTGTATTAATCACAACTTGTGAATGTGAGTAATGCCAGGCCTCCACCGTGGTTCGGATTCCACGTTAAACTGAAGTACTCCATTTCATCTCACAATCACCCTACCATTACACATTAGCGTAAGTGCGTATAACCCGAACGGGTAGTAAGACGCGGTAAATAATAATAATAATAATAATAATAGTAGTAGTATAGTAGTAGTGGTGGTAGTAGTAGTATAGTAGTAGTAGTAGTAGTAGTATAGTAGTAGTAGTAGTAGTAGTAATAAATAATAATAATATTAATACTACACCCGGCCAGGATTTGAACCCCGATCTCCCTGCCGTTGGTAGGGTAGTCTATTGCAAGACCAGACACGTCAAACCTGTGGCCTGATCCATGATTCAGTGCGACCCGCGGACCTTTTTGATGAACCAACATGCAATGCGGCCCAATTCATTTTAATATAAAAATGGAAGTGTTGCATCGATGTAGATCATACCATTTGTAAAAGTGGACATTATTTGTGAAAATCTAGCAAGTGAGATTGGTGAACAACATTTGTACTCTTTTGAACAATTGTTTTCTCTTATGACAGACAAGGAACAAACAAATATCCGAGAGATCACGGCTTATGGACACACATTTGACATCACAGATGAAAGTGACTCAAACACAAGATTTAAAACCTAACATTAACACACACCCTAGATGCGAAAATAAAGTTAAATATTTCTGTTCAAAACATATTTAATTTTATTTTTAAACCAGGTTCGGTGGCGAAGCCGTTAATTGCTTAAGACAGGATGAGGGTAGTAATAAGTGAAACTAGGTCAGTATTGACTTGATGATCAGGGAAGGGAGCGAGGGGGAAGGTGATGGATGAAGTCCACCCGTTTGGGTTTGACCGATAGCCCCCATTCGACCCTTTGCAGCGCGTCTTACTACCTGTTCAGTTTACACGCATATGTACTAACTACGCTAAATGAGTTAGAGATGAGGAAAGTTGAATTTAGAGGAAGTGTACCCGTCTTTGCGTGGAAGGAGATTGGGAAACAATTTTGGAAAAACCACCCTCAATACACTCGGTTGGAATTCAAACCTTAATCTCCCTGTCATCGGCAGTATAGTCTAACACTATAGTGGCGCCTTAGATCATGTGGCCACCGATGTAGGTCAATCTGCATTTAATTGCGTTAATGGGGTAGCATTGAGGAAGGTAGAGTAAAAATTAAAATGTCCCTGCAGTTGTTTGTAAAGATAGTAATAAATCAGCCGGCCTGGATACGAACCCCGGCCTCTCTGTCACCGGCGAACCAGACTAGAAGAGATTGACACCTTTATCCGCGTGCCCACCGATGCGGATGTGCTCAATATGGTTTGTTTTTGTTTGTAGATATCCTATTTGACAGTACGACATGTCACTATGTGAGTCGTCATCGAGACAGGACATGTCACTATGTGAGCGTCATCGAGACAGGACATGTCACTATGTGAGCGTCATCGAGACAGGATATTTAAACTATTCAAGATGGTGGATCCACATTATCTTGCTATAGGTGCGACACATGCTAGCTAGGCCGAGAGCTGTGTTGCTGTTGTAAGGCTGTAGATAAATCAGCTCATTTCGTCTCTCTTAATTCATGCATGGCGGGTTGCTGAACGGGTGTCACTCCCTTCGTCGAGATCATGATCAACTTAACGTCCACGTAACGTAAGGAAACAGGATGTGATCAGTATTCACGTTCACGTTGTATAAACTCGAAAATAGCACAAGTCATGAAATTGAAGTGTCTGCAAGCAAATTGTTCACCAACATGGAAGCAAGCATATTAGGCTTCAAATACTTGCAATAGAAACTTAGTGGAGCAACAGAATAAAATGCTGTGCATCGTATAGGGTGGTGTTTTTGCAAGACTCGGGCCATATACATATTTTTGAATATTTATATTGTCAATGGATCATTGTAATATGATGTTGCTAGCTTTGTAGTTTGATACGAGTACTATACTATTTACAAATTAAGTACTGAGGGTCGAACCCTAAGGGGGCGGCCAGACTGAGCGAGCGAGCGACTAAAATATAAAATAGAACCATTGGTTGTAATGAGAGGTGGCCAGACTGGAGCGAGCGACTGAGCGCGCACGCTTGAAAGATAGAACTGGTTCTATTTTTGAAGCGCGCACGCTTGACCCGGAACAGTCTAGTTTACAGGCGCTAGGCAATATTATTATATGTTGGTTCATTGAGTGCTAGGAAAACTTCTCATTTTGACATTTTTATTAATATCGATAGGTTTAGCACACTTGCTACTAACGGCCTAATTTAATTGGTAGGATCATAAATAATATGCTGTATATATGTAAAACTGATATGTTAAAATACTTCAATATTATCAAAGTAGGTCTTTACAAATAATAATCACCATTAGCGTGGAGAGAGGAGGAGAAAACCACAACAATAAATCACTTCTCAAAAACAACCCTCACATCACTGATCCAAGATTCGTAGCCTCCTCGTCAACAACTACAGAGAGCTATCTGTTAATTACGCGCTCGCTCGCACGCTCGCCAGTCTGGCCACCCAGTCGCTTGCGCGCTCGCTCGCTCGCACGCTTGCCAGTCTGGCCGAACCCTTAGTCAGAGGAGGGAGGAAAAAGTGAGACCCGTGTTCACCCTCCCTCCCTCTAAGAACCGAGCTGGCCTAAAAATCAAGGCCATTTGGATGTCCGGAAAGTCAGTAAAACCGCATATACACCTAACGAACGAACACAAACATAACTGAACGAACGAATGAGTGTGGACCCTACAACAATCACGAACAAAGTACAACATCAAACAACGGCGAATGCGATCCACCAGTCTGTCTGTTCTTCAAAGAAAAAGTGTTAGTTCCTGTTTGACTGTGCGCGCCCAAGTGTGGATGATATATAAAGAATGACGCTCGGTTAATTTTGGGCACCTACGCCTGAAAAAGTTAAAAATAAAGTAAATATGATACTTTTATTAAATGTGGGGGAGTAAAATGGTTACATAGTCTCGATAGTACAATAGTTAATAGTTACAGAAAACTTTTCGGTCTGGTTGTTCGTTTTTTGTCTATTCGCGTGCGCTCGTGTTCTTTCCCACACGTTCGTGCGCGTTTATGTTCGTTTGTGCTCACACGTGCATGTTGTGTTCGTACAAATTAGTTCGTAAGGGGTTTACGCGGCTTTAAACTCATCACCTGGACACAAATGGAAGGGGGAAAAAATAAATCTTTATTGAGTGTGGGAGAAGGATGCACTGAATCCCAATTACGTATTAAAACATTTTAGAGGCCTATAACTTTTAAATGGCTTGAGGAGTAGGGGGTGGCTGTGGGGGGTTTGCACCTCAAGTTTCCTTGTTTTAAAAGTGTATTTCCTGATTTCTCCCTCTTACACAGATAAGGGGTTAACGCTATTGCATAGCTGCACATCAAAATTAACACTTGAAAATATTATTCTTTACTAATGCCGTCGCTCCTCCCCGAACTTAATTTGTGTCCGCGACTGTACTTTGAGTATATATATATATACATCCAAGTTTCTGCCGTCCCCTCTCAGCTTGTCACGGGCGCAGTGAAGTAAGACAGGGCCCCCACGTGGTGCAGTGGGTAGGGCAAGTCCCACGGTGTGCCCACACAGACCATGACCTCAGAATTGATCAGCTCTTGCGCGAACTGCTGGATCATAACATTATCATCTTCCTCCCAAGCTTCCTTCTCCACCCACAGGACCGGCTGCACGGATAGCGTGGCAGACTCTGACTTGGGAGGGGCCGGGGTTCATTGCCGACTTGGTGACAGTGGTAGTTAGGGCAAGCGGCACAGCCCTCCCTCTCTTTAATCGCTGGCGGTCATGAAAATAATTACTATTCTAGAAGATACTTAAGAGTTATTTTCTGGTTATTAAGGACGACAATTAAAATAATGTAAACGCAGTAAATATATATATTTTTTCCCCGTGTATAGTAAATAATTAGAATTAAAATTAAAAGCATTCAAGTATGCTACATTTATACCCTACACTCTGGTTTATGAATAAAGATTAAAGAAATTTGAGTATCATATTTAAAAAGCCCTTTATTTCGAAGTTTATAATAATTTTGACGAAATTTTCTATTTATAAATTAACAAATTAGTTTCCAAATAAAATTTCCCAGAAATAAATGCATGTAGAAATATTTTTATACTATTATTAGATATCAACTATGATTTAATCAAGTAAAAATGACGAACTGGACGCGGGAATTGAACTCGTATCCAGGTTATCAGTTTAAATAAAACTGTCAAATCCAAATGTTTTCAAAAACTACCTGTCCTCAAACACTTATTTTTCAATTTTACTGGTATTTTTTTCATTATACTATCCGAGTTGAGACTCCAGAGTGTATGAACAAAAACACTTCTTACACAAATACAAATAAAATATAAAGTTAAAATAACAAATATTCATTACTGATGCTTAGAAACTGCTGGTAACTAAATAATAAATAATATACACATGTTGAAAGCGTTTGATACGTTGGATAAAGTTATTTGAATAGAATCGCTTGACAAAATAGGTATCATAAGTAATATTTATGAATGGTTTAGAAATTACCTAACAAATAGAAAAATTATTGTTAAAATAAATACAATCTAAAGTTAATAATCGGATATAAATATCGGAGTGCTCTATTAAGTTATTGGACCAATTTTATTTTACATCCATTTATGTTTCCAGCCTGTGGCCTGGGTCAGTTTTTTATTCAAGTCATATATTTTCCACTACCGGCTTGCTAGGCCTATCATAGCTACATATGCCTTATCATCTAACATAAGACTAGGACAGGCACAACATCCAGTCCCCGGCCGTTAATTTATCACTGTCAAAGGGTAAATAACACATCTCACCAATGATACATTTTTCAGCCACGCCAGGAATCGAACTCGGGACTCTTAACTCAGTAGACTGACACTCTACCGACTGAGTTAAGATTCTGGATAGCAATAATAATAATAATAATAATAATAATTAAATAAAATATTTTCAATAGTGACCGCAGAAAAAGTATGTCTTTTCTAAAAAGGTTTGTTCCTACTATAATCACGCTAGCTATAGTTTATCAACTTGGATGTGTGACGATTGAGGGGTATCGACGCCCATAAGGTGGGGTGGAAGGGGACGCAAGAAAAGATGAGTGTTTTTGCAATTTTTATATAAAACATTTTTTTTATCAAAATAAATCAAATATTGCTCCAATTGAAACATAAAGTTGAATTTTCTTCACATAATGACCTCAACAGTTGTTTAATATCTGTAAATCGTGTCCTGAAATTTAATGACAACTTTTTCTCTTCATTAAGTTTGTCATCTAACGCCGCTATCCTCATGACAGATATTCAACAACTGTTGATATCATCACGTGAAGAAAATTAAACTCTATGTTTATACTGAAGCAATATTTTATTTATTTTGGCCAAAAAAAGTTTTGCTATAAAAACTCTAAAAACTCTAAACTTTTCTCGCGTTTCCTACATCGCCACGTTAATGAAAACAATAATTAATAAAGAAGTAATACTTTGTCCATGTCTCTTGGGAAGTGGTATTTAATTAATCTTTATGTTCATGGATAATTAATTACCAGATCTAATTGCGCCTGTGAGAGTCAAACAATTGGCCCGTGGTCCGGGGTTCCATTCTCGCCCCAAGGCGGGTCTTAGCTAGCCTAAAGACTCCCGGGACACTGGCCCAACTTTTAAAACGCATCTTTTCACACAAACGTTGCATTATATTATCTATAAATTTATTGCAATCTATGCCAGTGAACGTGTTCATTTAAGAACGGCAATATATTGGTTTTATAGCATATTGTTAGGGGGAATGCTCTGGTAAAGTCTCACACCATCTCCCACCCACTAATTTAATCCTAGATTCCTGGTTGTTCTAACATAATATATGCTTACTATTTGTGTACTCGTCCATCCTCATATTCAATTTGTGTGTGTTAAGGTTGTAATATAGTGTTGTACTCTCACAGCTTAAGCTAGTTTGTAAGTTCTGTGCTTATGTGATCCGTTTGTATAGATCACTAATATTCAATTTAGCGTACGCGAATATATCCAAGGGATATGTAAAATTTAAAATATATATGTATATACTCATATTTATAATTCTCATTTATAATGTATTATTTAATATATATGTCGACCTCGCGGTGGTCTTGGGGTAAAGTGATCGCCTTGGGACCCGATGCTTATGAGCTCAAACCCAGCCGGGGTCAACGGATTTTATTTGAGCGATAAAACCTTACTTTGGAGGGTAGCCGTCGGTCCCATGTCGATTGTGACATGTAAAGAACCCTGGAAGGTGTGTGATAATACGTTTGACGGCAAAATTTGTAAACTCTTTCGCTGTTGCTCATAGAAATTCTCGTGTGTTGATATAATCAGTCGGTTCAGAAAGCGCATGTTAAATACCTCAAATAAATAAATAATTTAATATATTATTTTGAATATTGTTTATTTAATTTATTTTTGGATGTAGATTATAGAATATAGGGCCTACGTATAACATGCTTCATGCACCAACAACTTTCGGAGTACCGAGTTTAAGAAAAATTATATTTGGGGGGGTACGCGAGCAAAATAGGTTGAATACCAATGGTTTAGAGCAGGGATTGGCAACCTTTTCGGGGTCCCGATCGACTTTTACATTTATCAAAGGTCCCGCGATCACCCCTCGTTTCCTCACGCAACATTTAATTCTGTTTTCTATACATCCTGTATTTATTCCTTGAATTCAATATTTCTCTGCCTTTATAGAAAATAAATAAAATGTACACTCCGTTTACCATGTAAGGTAGCAGTCTCACCTTGACATATTACATTATGGCCCTAACTTATAAACTGTACCATAGTGGAATAATGCAAGGGTAAGCTTGCCTTTTTGTGGTGATGTAGTTTTCTCGTGCGATCGGCTGAAAATTGCTGCGAGATCGATCTTTTGCCGACCCCTGGTTTAGAGTGTACGTTGAACACATTAGTTTTATTGTGGCCGCCAAACTAATCGAGTCGGCTGTAAACCTAGTTGTGCAAGGTGTTTCTAATCTGTGCGAGAGATTAAATCACCTGATTACGTAGGCAAGACGGTCATACAAACATTACATACTACATTTACCAGTACGCTATATATAGGCTTACATTTTATCTGTTCATTGTGTCTTTCTCCCTGTCCGGGCGGTTTGCACAGATGGAGTGTGGATTAGGAAGGTGTAATTTAGAATAAATGTAGCCGCGTTTGCGTGCAGGAAGAGAGGGATTCTATTTAGGGGTAGAAAAAACCTCGATGCACCCTGCCGGACGCTAACGTACCTGGCCGCGCGTCGTCTGGTACGGTTAGATACTCCAATTAAAAACAAGTAATTTTGTAT